>BPLR01013342.1:0-128928 GCA_021605095.1 Caerostris extrusa | reverse complement strand
TACCCACCAGACACTGTTGCGGACCGTCCACAATGCATGCTCTCTACTCCAGGTTAATCGCATGCGACAATAGGTTGCGGGCAAGTTGGAACACATCACACGACGAGCGCTACGATCACTTCTCAAGGCAATAGCTTGGCGTCTGTATACGGTCTGCCTTACAATGCCGTACCGGTAGCTGAAGAGAGCTCGATTTCGCAGCACGTAGGTCTGATGCGATACAGCTCCGCCTGTTTCTTTGCGTAACTGGCAATGCATACGGTCGCACTATTCGGCGTTGTAACTCGGGGCGACTCAAGCAGCCGCAACATCACTCTCATTACCAATCATCTTGGAATCGTTGCCAAAGCCTGGGAGATATTGACACTCCTGGGCGATCCAAGCTCCTGGACTACTTCGGCTGGGCAACCACGCTCCAGTCGCCCGATACTCCCACCACGTGAAATCGTCAAATGCCTTTCCTTTGCGCTAAGCATTATGCGCGGCGTTGCACTGAAAGGCTTTTTAAAGCGCTTGCGAGCAATTTTTAGCACTCTCTTTGCCACCATTCACCGCGCACCCCTCTCTTACACTTTCGTCATCGTGACGCTGCTATCCGCGCCATCTGGTGAGCCTCCTGTAATCCTGCATATTCTTCTCTCAAGGCTATGTGTGTGACAATTCTACAGGTGGAAATTTTGCCTAGAGCTCAATTTCTGTGTGACTGCAGATTATCCTTTAATTTAAGGGACATGAGTGTATAGTGGTTCTGACCATATCGAATAAAATAAAAGTTGCTTACAAAAATCGTTCTGTGAATCTGTTCGGGTACAGAAATGTTCTTGTTTAAGACAGATTTATCTGTGAGATTCTAACTATGTGTTTGATTTATGACATGATTGCTTGAAAAATAAAGAGATGCCAGCTCAAAAATATGTCTTTTTTTAACAAAATCAATTTGCATAGATGAGTTATGCTTGGAGCATAGCTGCAGCTTTGCTATTAATGATTTGGCGCAAAACTGTCATCTATAGGTGTTATTGGTTTATTATTGAGACACCAATCTACTAGCGTTTTCAAAAACATATAATTAATTTTTTACCCTTTGATGTAGCAGAGTCTTTTTCTTTCTTTTTCCTTTCTTTGGGCAATTGATCATTTGTTGTTCCTTCAAATATCTTCCATTGTTATGAATTGAATGTCAAGGGATGCATAGTCTTTAATATCACTGACCAGGAACACCTTTTAATTTTGGTTTAAATAAATTCCAACAAATAATTTTCAAAGTTATTTATAAACGTTCATATATTTGTTATAATTACAGTACACCAGTCGGCTTACGTTCATTGACCACAGCTCTGCCAAATTATAGATTTTACCAGGATTATCGAGCTTCAATATAGTTTTCAAGCGGATACTAAATACAAAAAATGACTTTTTAGATAAAAATTTAAGCCATTAACATGTGCACATATTTAGAAGTTAGCACGGAGGTGTAAACAAATTAAATATGTGTGTTTACAAACTACGAAGCCTGCAACTACAAAAATTTGATTCATGCATTGAATATTAATTTAATGGAATATTCTTGGATCGATAAAGAAACAGTAAAAAGTAATTAATATTGTACAATGATAATTGAAACAAGTTGTGACAAGCTCTTCTTTGGCAAGAAAAAGACGCATAAGCTCGCCTAACTTAAAGAAATATTACTTTTGATTTTGTGATTAGAATCATATCTTTAGAAAAAGTGCAAATTTTTACACAAAATTATGAATCCAGCCGATTTATAAGTTCTATGCTACCGGAAATGAAAAACTGGGCAGAAGTGCGATCAGAGTTGTATCGTAACCGGCGATCAAAGTCAGTAAAAAGCTTGAATCCATACGAAAAAAAGGTAAATAGAACGACTCGATAGGTACACTGGGTTATAGAAACTGCTGAACCATCGAATGCCTCATTAAAAAACAGCCTAACACTCTATGTCGATTAATTAAGATTTTCCCACCTAATACAATAACAATTCCATCGTTTTGCTTTAATAGTCCAACAAGGTTTATAATTGCATCTACTGATTTGTTTGCTTTTTATCTGAACCATTCAAGTTGAATTTTTATTCGTCACTAAAATGAACTGATTCACTGAATGCATTACATTTAGTTGCATATTTTTTCTTAACTCCAAATAGGGTTTTCTGTAAATAAAATAAAGCAGCATCTGTGCTACGTATGATTAACATTCAGTATTTTTTAACTTTTTGAGTAGAAATTTTAACATTATGATCATTTTTGAATATTTTTAGACATGTGGTTTATTATTTGTGGGTGGAAAATTTTTTTTTTTTGAATTATTCTTAATTTGTTAAACTTCTGAAATAATTCAATTGCTCATTAATTTCACAACGCATTTATTACTGCAAGTTCTGTACTCATTATATCAATTTTTATAGTTGTAAATTGGGTTTTAAAGTTATTTCCACTATTTTTTGTTCTATTAAACCACTGTTTCTTAACTGAATATTAACTCCTGAAATGATTTCAGGTTTAAATAAACTTCAGTTACTGACATATTCAGCAAACAAAATTTCTAAAGATTTTATTTCTTTGCTTATAAATTCAACAACAATATAATTTCCCTGAAACCCAAATAACTATATCATTCTTGTTTTTATGTGCTTAAATTATAATTTTGAACGAAATTTAAATATATTATAAATATGATTTTCAAACATTCATATTTTCCCCTGTTTCATTTTTTGTAGATAATTAATATATGAAATTTTAATAACTCAATCAAAATAGGAGCCATATAAATATTTTTTATCACCATCTCAGAATGAATTAACGAAAAATGCTTCATCTGTTAATGAAGTTACAAAAAATTTCTTTAAAAATAAAAGTAGTACATTATAAGCATCAATTAGAAATCCGTTTGAAAAAAGTTACTTTTTGCTGCAGTTGGCAGACATAGATGTGTATACAAAGTAACGATAATTATGGGAAAATCGTAAGAAAAGGATCGTTTGCATTTTTCATTGAAAGGGTAATTAGTGAAGTTAGCAGAAGTAAAAAAATAATTAAGTGCGGAGTAAGATACCATGTACAATTTATTAATTTAAATAATTTGTAACTAATTTCTTAGGGCACTCGTGTTAATTATCAATTTATTAAAGGCTAATTTTCAGGGGAAAAAAGTAAATTAATTTTTACAATATTAATATCCATATAATTTTGATGTACTGACTAAAATTAAATTTGTATAGTGTCAGATGTTAAATGATCAGCTGAAAAGGCATGTAAAAATTATCTTAATAAAATACATTTTCAATTAAGATAAGATTAAAAATAAAATCTGTTACGTACACTGTACGTATAAAATTAATTCTTAACTCATTTCAATGGGGGATTTAAAATGTTTGTAAGAATGCAAATAAACTATCAGAAATGTTTTTTCAAGGAAATATATTCGATTGATTATTGTAAATAAACAAATTGATTATTTTAAATAAACAAATTGACTATTGTAAATAAATAAATTGATTATTGTAAATAAACAAATTGATTATTTTAAATAAACAAATAGATTTTTGTAAATAAATTTATTGATTATTGTAAATAAACAAATTGATTATTTTAAATAAACAAATAGATTTTTGTAAATGAACAAATTGATTATTTTAAATAAACAAATTGACTATTGTAAATAAATAAATTGATTATTGTAAATAAACAAATTGATTATTGTACAGATCATATTCTCTGCAATATATAATGCATTATGAATTATCTATACTCTAGCTAATAATAAAAGTTTAAGCAAAAGTTTTGTTCGATTATATATAAATGTTTATTTAAGAATCTTTCAGTTTGGTTCTTTTCAAACACTTGGGTATGACACCAATGCTTAACAATAGATAAGCATTTCTATTGTAGACTTATCTTTCATTTCCCAGTTAAGAAATTTTTATACTTTGTATATGACATAATTTGGTAGCATATGTTTTACTGATATTTGCACTTAAAATTATATTTTAGAAAGATTTAAAAATATTACTTTGATTATATAAATACACCCATTTACTTGCGTTTCTTTTTTAACATTTTCTTAAACCTTATAAAAAAAGAAAACCATTAAAGATTTTAATTTAATTAAAATAATAAATATCATTTTTATCACGTTCAAATTTTTAAATATGTCTTGTTATGCTAGAAAGAATTACCAGATTTTAAATATATTATTAATGTAACAGCTCAGAAGAAATATTCAATTCAAAACTTATTTAAATTCATCTGAATAAAACAATGTCTTTTCGAAACAGCATGATAAATTAAGAAATCATAAAGTCAGTTTTCGACAATGAATGACTTACTGCTAATAATTAGCTAGGTTTAAAAAATTCCATTGTTAAATTCTAAATGATGCAAGTAATTTAGATGAAGAATTATTTAAAAAAATTAAATTAATCAGATAGGACGATGTGCTGGTCACCCATTAATTTATTTAATAATCACACACAATTTTTGTTTTGTTATTTTAATTAGATACTTTGTGTATTTTTAAAAATATATATATTATTACAACAGTCATCAAAAACTTCAATTTTCTTTTGTGCAAAATCTGATTCGTAGCTACTTTTTAAGAAGAAAAATGTAAATAAATATTAAGGATATAAAAATCTCGTTAAAAGAAATTTAAAAAAAGTTCGAGAAATAAATTTTTAAAAATTACAAATTTCTGTGAAAATATCCTATATTGAAAAGGCTCAAGGATACGAAAAACCCCTCTCCTAAAACAATACCCATATATTTTATTTAATAATAAATATTAATTTACTTTTAAGTTTTTTGTTACAAGCAATTAGAGTATTGTATAATAAAGAATATTAATTTATTTTTATTTTATTATTTTATTTTATTTTATTATTCCTATTAATAAAATAAAATAAAATAATAAAATTATAATAAGGAATAATTATTTATTATTCCTATTTAATATATTATTAAAAATTAAAACCAGATTAGTTTTCATAAGCAAATACTTCAACTTAAATACAAGTTGCAAAGTACGGCTTTTTATTTGCTTTCATTTAAAATGCATGAAATATATGAAGCTATATCAAAATATAGACACATTTTCTCGCAAGTAAAAAATATATATCGAATATATTTTCAAAAAAGAGTGCTCATTTGGTTTCAAGAGTCGAAGAGCAAATAAGACTAATAAAGGAAAATATTTTTCGATATATATATTTAACTAATTAGTAAGTTTTTACACGAAAGCTAAATACAATTTGGATATTTCAGTCTACTATTAAGGCCACTGCTCCTTTTTTAAATATGTAACTAAAAATTAAACTAGATTAGTGTTTATAATTAACTACTCAATTTAAGAACACTCTGCGAAGCAAAAGATTTTAATCGCTTTCGCTTAAAATGTAAGAATATTTTAAACTACTTTCAAATATCTAGACACATTTTCTCACAAACGAAATATATTCTTGTAGATTTTCAAAAAGAGAGTGCTCATTTGATTTCAAAAGCCGAAACACAATAAAAAACTAATAAATAAATAAATTTTTGTATATATATTTACTTAATGAATTTTTAAATTTATTATTAGTATGTTGTTCCATTTTATATTGTGACATCACAAAAGATATTAATTTGTTTTTCCTATTTCCAAATGAGTTTTTAAAAATTAAAGCAATATTAATTTTCTTAGCATCTATTTCAACTTAAAAACAATTTGCTAAACACGACTTTTATTCACTTTTATTTAAATATATCAAGCATTTGAAAATAAATAAAATTTGAAATAAATTAAAATATCTCGAAAGATTTTTCTCACAAGGTAAAAATGTATTTCTTGCAGATTTTCAAAAGAGTGCTCATTTGATTTCAAATACTGAAATGCAAATAAACTTAATAAATAACAATATTTTTTCAATATATACTTAACTAATGAGTAAATTTATTACACGGCAGTCAAATGCAATTTTAACATTCCACTCTACTAGCAACGTTTTCACTCTAGTCGTACAACATTTTACTTATAATCCCCTAGGCAACCAATTCATCTTCCGAATTCGATACACGGGATGAAAACTCTCTTAACTTTTAACGACATTTTCTTTTTATTCCGGACTTAATATGAATTATACCTCTAGGACACGAATTTTTCTGCTAAAATAAAAAATCAAATAAACTAAGAACGGTAAAATCGAGACTCTTTTACCGAAACCAATTCAGAAATGTTATATATATGTGCGTGCTTTACTTCAGAAACAAACTAAGAAGGCAAGACAACTTTAAGAAGATATTTATGAAAGACTGTGGTAGATTTAAGAAGGGGACCGTATCCTTATTGAAAAAAGTTTTGTTTGTAGATCTATTAATAAAATGTCATATCTTTTGCTGTGGATTCAGAATTTCTTCTCTTTTCCTGCAGAGTCAATAAATTAACAATATTAATTTAATGTCAAATGTAGTAAAATTTCATCGGTATTTTATTTAAATTTATAATGATTCATACCTGATTATTTTATTAATTTAGAAATTATTTATAATTTAGAATAATCTCTCCTGAATAATTTTTTTTTGTGGCATGGTGGTTAAGTGGCTAGCGCTCTGGTTATTGATACCACAGGCTACAAGTTCGAATCCTGCAGGGGTAAGGATGTTTGTTAGGGTCGGCTGCCAGAGTCTGAAAACGGCCGATTTTCCGACCCAACATGAGCAAATTTAATGCGAAGAACAGAGTGGGTTAGATAAAGCCTTAAACAAAGTAGTAGTAATAAAAATTTATTAGAATATAACATTAAGCAAATAGTGAAACATTTACTAATATTTATTTGTAATAAAATTGTAATTACTCCGTCTAATCCTGATATAGCAGTTTTAGTGTACAGAAGGCTGAACTATTTATTTATTCCATTATTTATTATTTATTAAAAAATAGAATTATTTCTTGTATGTATTCTTTGTGTTTCGTTTATATATACACATTGCTCAAAACTATTAGGGAGTGTATTATGAGTCCGGTGTGAAATAACCATAAAATCGAGATCTTTTTTAACAAAAATGAAATAGAAGAGGTTAAAAAGGAACACTATAACGTTTACAAAGTTTGGAATATGAAAATTTGTCTACGACATCGAAAACTAACTTTTATATAAGGAGACTTCTAAAACTTTTATATAAGGAGAAAAATCAACCTGCACCATTCCTTCTGTAGGAGTAGATTAAAAACAACTAGCATACTTTGAATGTTTTGTTACAGTGACTACAATATCTCAGCAAGATGACTTAACTGATTCGGTAGTTTAAAAGAGGGTCAAATGAAATCCGTTGTAGCGGAAGCATTAGGAGTTTCTCAAAGTGTCATTTCAGAATATGGAAACGGTTTTTGGAAATTGGAGAGGTTCATCGAAGATCGGGACAAGATTGTACGCGTGCAACAACACAAAATTAGGATCGGTATTTAACATAAATTGCCAGAAGAAACCGCACTATGAACTCCACTTTCTTGCAACAACACTTTCAGAGGACTACTAGTACCAGAGTTTCGACTCACACTGTTCGAAACCGATTCCACCATGTGGGTTTGTATGCTCGCTGACCTATAGTTTTTGTTTCGTTTTTGACACAGAACCATCGAGCTGTCAGCAGTAGGTGGTCACAGGAGCAACTCAGATGAAGAAGAGTTGAGTGGAGCAACAAGTTCTTCACGGACGAGTCCCGCTTTAGTGTACAAGCTGAAAATAGATGGATTCTCAACTAGAGAGAACCTGATAGACGGAATACTCCAGCATTTGTGCAGGAAAGTGCCCAATTTGATGGAGGCGGAGGGAGGGTCTGGGCGTGTATTTCTATCAATGGCCAAATCGACCTGCGTATTATCAGAAATGGAGCACTAATGGCTCCGCGAAATAAGGCTGAGTTCCTCAGATCCATTGTGGCCTTTTAGCCCTGCACAATCAGGATGAATTCCTTCTCATGGATAATAACGCCAGGCCACATCGTGTTCCGCTAGTAGACAAATTCCGTTTCGACGAAGGAATCCTTCGAATGGATTGGCAAGCATATTCCCCAGGCATGAAGCCAATAGAATATGTCTGGAACATTCTACAGAGAACAGATGCCAGTCGCTTATCACCCTCAGAAACAATTTGGAAAGCTATCTTCTGCGGGAGTGGAATTGAATACCCCAGTCCTTCATTAATTCCATGCCTAGTAGATGTGCGACATTGCTTTCAGTCATTGGAAACATACCCTTTATTGAAACTCATTAGTGTCCGAAAAATCACATCTTTTTGTTTGTATAATACGCCCGAATTGTATATTTTTGTTTACTAATAAATATCGTCAATAGAACTTAATTATTTGTTGCTTCTTTTTCTTTTCTTATATCATACAGCACCTGTACATCATTTACCAGTCATTAAAACATTTCCTTCGCCGCAGTTTATACCCACAATCCCCTAATTGTTTTGAACAGTGTATATATATATGTGTGTAGGAGTGTGAAGGAACTGGAGTCCTATTTGCTTTAAGAAAATGTACCTAGTACGGAATTAGTAATCATTTAACTAATAACATTTTAAAATTTTCTTTATTTTTTTTATTCAATTTCAAAATTTTTTAAATTTTTTCGGACAAATAATTTTAATGTGGTCCAGTGTTTTTCAAACAGTTTTACGGAAAGACCAATTATCTGAATGTCTGTACTACATCAGATCTCACTTTCAGTGTTACGGAATGTGCTACGGTTTGAGCCAATTTTTGAATGAAATTTTTCAATCATGAAAAACACAGAACAAATAATTTAACTTTATTTAATTTTTAAAAAACGTCTTTCGGTTACAAAATAAAATGTAATTTGCGAATTTAAATTTCTGAATTCTAAATTGTTTACCCTATATCATACAAAATTTATATTTGATGTTATTTGTTTTGTTTTGCTGTTATATATTATCTGTTTCATTTACCTTTGCATAGATTTATATATAAAGTTTAAAACATTTTTTAATATTATCATTATTTAATTTTAAATAATTATAAATATATAAATATATAGATTACTTTTCTACGCATTTGTCCCATGAATCTGTGAAGTTGTTGAACGTTTCACAAACGAGCCACCATGTCAGTGGGTCAACATTTTGCTACAGAAACTTTGAGAAACGATTTGCATCCTTCTCCTCCTTCTTTGAGTTAAATGGATGGGCAATTCTGCTTATCAATTTATCTTTCTCATATCCTACAGTAACAGCTGTTTAATCCAGCAGGTTCGGTACCACAACCGTGTTGCTTTATCAAGTGTCAATATAGTTTTAATAACGACATCAAATATAAACCATTCTTTAAAATAATTTAAACGATTCAAACCCATGTTCTGAACTTGTATTTTGTCACTTGTTGTCCCTGACTTCACGATACAACAATTGCGAAAATTGCATATTTGACATTAAACTGTCTTTGGAATACAGATTAAATCAGAATTCAAAATTCCTTGCACAAAAGATCTTCCATACAAACACTTTATATTTTGAATCACACTTTGATCTATCGGCTAAATTACGGGAGTGACATATGATGGAAAATAGTCTACAAAAATATTGCCGGAAATCTAATCAGAAATAGAAAGTTGAGTAGTAGAGTTCTCTTATAATTAAAGTGCTTAATTATTTTCTGGCATTCCACATTTTTAAGTTTCCTTTTACTAATGATACAAAATGATGGTTTGGTTTGTCGCTCTACGATCATTCTGTGCACACTTTAGTCTAATTAGACAGGGACCTACAGCTTAACGTGGATTCCGAATCACTAACAAACATCCGTGCCACCGCCAGGATTCGAACCTGAAGCTCATGGTACCAAAGGCCAGAGCGATAGCTAACTGGCCATCAGGCCGCACAAAATGACGGAAATACCATTCAGCAAAATACGAATGGCGCTGTCGAAAGTCGATAAATATCTGAAACAACAAAATCAAAAGTTAAAGAATCGATTGATGCCAGATAATAGAATTTGCCGAACCATCGAAAGTCGAAGTAAGTAACGCTTACTATATTTCAAACTTATCCCAGAATCAAGCCTCCTCAAGGCTATATATTTATATATATATTTACATGAATATTAATGCATTGTTATATTAATATTATTGTGTGATTAAACGAATATTAATATAAGTATAATATTTTATTTGTTGAAAGTATATTTGACTTCAATATTTATAGGTAAAACAAATGTTTAACTTATCCTTTTGATGTTCTATTCTTCTTAAAAATTCTGTCGATGAAAGACATCTCAATTTTACTTTTTGGAAATTTTGGAATTTAAAAGAAATATTTTAAAATGAAAACAAGCCTAAGGCCTTTTAGAATTTCTTTTGAATTTCATTCAAATATTTTGTCATTGAAAACAATACCCTTCCAAGAACAACGGCATTTTTAACGTTTGAAGTCCGCAAGCATTATTTTTTGTTGCGTAAAAGAATTGATGGATAAAAATAAAGTGGCTTCACTAAATATTAAAACACTGAATTGATATTTAAATAAAAAAATCCTTTCAGAAACAAAACAAAAATATCTTTATTTTTTATCAATTTATCCTAACCTAATCTGTTTTAATCTAAAATTCTAAAATCTGTTTCTGCATTTAATTTGCATTATTTTCCTTTTATAATGACTTTAAAAGATGTGTTATCCCTTTTTTATTAACTTATTTATATTCGTCTATTTAATTTTTTTAAAGGAGATGAAAAGTATATAGTTTTAATATGTAATATAGTTGATATCAAATAAAGGCTTGTATTTGTTGTAAAGATTAAAGCCACATTTACACCAAGACATTGAGTGTGCAAGACGTGGAGCGTCACCCAATCACAAACCACGGAGTCACAATCCGGGGTTTTTGATTGGTCTATATTTCCGGCCTTGTTGCTCAACACCTTGGTGTGAATGCGGTTTAAATAAGGGTTCATTTTAAAAGGGATTTCATTATTTTTGTTCAAATTATTTTTGTTTGTTCATTATTATGTTTTTGTTTTGTTTCCCAGAAGGGAAATAAACGTATAACAGTCAGAACAATTTATCATTTTCTGTAAATAGTTTAAAAGTCTGCAGCCACTATGCATCTCCCTAACTATGTCAAATAATACTTCATTACGTTGTTATAAAATAAATCCAGCTAAATTAAAAATATTTTGGTGGTACATCTAATTTTAAAAGGCATTTTTAAATGACAAATATTACAATCATCGTTACTTTTATTTTTTCAAGCCAATTGTAATCATTGTAAATATTTTACTCTCACAGTTATTGCTGTGTTGTACCAATTTACTACTTTGTAAATTATGAAAGTTTTGTTGTGTTTCCATAAACAATTACTGTAGAAGCCTAACGAATAATCTAATAAAATTTTAAATTTCTAACTTAACTTATTCAGGGACAAATTATTTATAGGGAAAAAAACGGTTTTCTTTTTTACGCGTCATAAGAATTTTATTAAGAAAGAAATTTAACAAACTAGAAAATATTAGATGATTTTAAAAGTAAAGCTGTTACGTAGAATAAATATCAGTACTGACACATGACTTGCTTTTTTAGAGAATTTTGTTTAAAAAAAAAAATTTTTTTTTCACTTACAAAATTTTTTTATGTGAAACATATTCATTTGAGACAATGCATAAGAGGCAATACACAATTCCAGCAAATATGTGTACAATAATTTTACTAGAAAAATTTATTTAATATTTTTACTATTTTTTTCTAGATATTCAGATTTATTTCTTGCTAATTATTTTCATTGAAAATGTAAAAAATTGTGTTTGCTTTTTTTTTTTTTTTTTTTTTTTGAAAAATGGTGGAAATTACCTAATAAATAACGAACAATGCCGCTACTTATACATTATTAATTTTAATAAATCGTTTTTAAATTAATCCGTTCAATTTGAGAACTTTAATCTTAGATAAATGTTCAATTGTATATTGCCCTTTTAAATGATCAGAGAAATGCCAAAATAATTTACATGTGAATGTAATAGTAAAAATTATTCATCTGATATTATTATTAACGAAATATTTATGTTTTAACAATAACGATTTAATATCGTTAAAATATTTAGTAAATTTATATATATATATATATATATATATATCTTAATGACATATTTTAATGAAAATACATAAAAAAATAACACCTGGCTGCGATTATGAAAAGGAAAATACGTAATTGAATTGTAGGAAATAAATGGAGAAAATACCTTCTGAAGAATAGAATGCAGATAATGAAAGCAACAACTGAACATCGACGTAAAAGCCAAAGAGAAAAAGAAATAAAGATGGCTGCAATCTGGCCACACCCACGCTTGACTACAAAAGACATTACGGGGTATTCTAAGTAAGTCATTCATTTTCTGTTGATTGCACTATCATTTGTTCCTCAAAGTTGGCCAGAAATCTGTTTGTTTCTGTTTTTTTTTTTTTTTCTTTCTTTCAAGAAAAGTTCTGGGATTACATAAATTACATTAATATTACCTGAACAAATCAATTATGGTTGCTGTAGATATTGACAGAAATAGCATTAATTTTAGAAAAAAAAAATGTCACTACCTGGAAAAAGAGTAACCTAATCAAACTGCAGCTTTTAGGGGAATTTAGATTCATCAATTTCAGTAAAAAATTGTTACTACCTTGAAGAGTAAGTTTAACCTAATCAATTAAAATTGCTGTTTTTACTGAATCAAAGATTCTATTAAGTTTCTGTTTTTAGCTGAAGCTTATTTAATTACTTACTTTCGAGTTTTCATGAAAAGTGTAAAATTATGATATTTTTATTTTCATACCTAATTAATAATATCAATACGTTCAATTTAAGCTTGTTTAGGTTGAAAAAAATGTAAAAATTTATGATTTTTTTTTTTTAAATGGATGAAATTTTCTAATAAATAACGAACAATATCGTTACACATACATTATTAATGTTTAATAAAGGTTTTTAAATTAATCCGTTTAATTTAAGATAGTTAATCTGAGATAAGTGATCAATTGTGTATTGGCCTTTTAAACGATTGAGACATATATTCTAGAATAATTCACATGTGAATGTACTAGTATAAAAATATTCATCTGAAATTATTATTAACGAAATATTTATGTTTAACAACTACGATTTAATATCGTTAAAATATTTAGTTAATTTATATATATATCTGATATGATATATTTTTCAGACATATTTTTAATGAAAATACAAGAGAAAAGAATAGCACCTGGCTGCGATTATGAAAAGGAAAATATGTAATTGAATTGTAGAGAATAAATGGAGAAAATACCTTCTGAAGAATAAAATGCAGATAATGAAAGCAACAACTGAACATCGACGTAAAAAGCCAAAGAGAAAAAGAAATACAGATGGCTGCAATCTGGCCACACCCACGCTTGACTACAAAAGACATTACGGGGTATTCTAAGTAAGTCATTCATTTTTCTTTTGATGCACTATCATTTGTTCCTCAAAGTTGGCCAGAAATCTGTTTACTTCTGGTTTTTTTTTTTTATTTCTTTCAAGAAAAGTTCTGTGATTACATAAATTACATTAATATTATCTGAACAAATCAATTATGGTTGCTCGTAGATACTGACAGAAATAGCATTAATTTTTAGAAAAAAAAAATCACTACCTGCGAAAAAAGTAACCTCATCAAACTGCAGCTTTTAGGGAATTTAGATTCATTAATTTCAGAAAATAATCGATACTATCTGGAAAGAAGTAATCTAATCAACCAGCAGCTTTTAACTGAATCTTAGATTAATTAATTTCAGTAAAAATTGTTACTACCTCGCAAAAGAATAACCTAATCAAATTGCTGTTTTTAGCTGAATCATTCTATTAAGCTTCGAAAGCTTATTTAATTACTTTCGAGTTTTCATGAAAAGTGTAAAGTTGTGCTATTTTTAATTTTCATACCTCTAATTAATAATATCAATACGTTCAATTTAAGCTTGTTAAGATCGAAAAATTTGAAAAGTTTGATTTTTTTAATGATAAAATTTCCTAATAAATAACGAACAACACAGTTACTTATACGTTAATTTTTAATTAATTCTGAAAATATTTATGAGTGTTAATCTGATATTAGTGTTCAATTGTATATTGGCCTTTTAAAATGATCAGATAAATTCTAGAATAATTCACATATGAATGTACTAGTATAAAATATTTTTATAATAAAATTATTCATCTTAAATTATTATTAGCGAAATATTTATTTTTTAACAACTATGTTTTAATAGAGGCCTGATGGCCGAGTGACTGGCGCTCGGTACCACGGTTTCGATTCTTGTCCCGGCTGTGTCATGGATGTTGTAGTGGGTCGGAATCCACTTTAAACCGTATATCCCTGTCTGATATGACTGTAGAGTGTTGGTCGTAGGGCTAACAACATACCTTATAAGAAGAAAACATCTGATGTTTCGGAATCTGTCAGGCGGCTCTTGTCCCACCATGCGGCTGTTGCACCAAAGATGATAATTTTACATCGTTAAAACATTTAGTAAATTTATGTATATGTGTGATATATTCTAACATATTTTAGTTAAAATAATCAGAAACAATTTGAATTATGGTATGTTTAAGATAGTTTTCCTTAATTTTGTTATTCTATTTTCTATTTCTTTTTTTTTTACTTTCTTTAATGATTGCAGTACTGTTAGTCTTTATTAAATTCCTAGAAATTTAATTACAGCATGCATGTTATTTTACCAATGAATAAATTTAAAAAATGTGTAATATTGTATTATATCTTTGCCGTCGTATCTTGCAAGTAACTGTTTTTGACTCTTTTATAGATTTATAAAATGGGTATTTCTCTCTGCCATATATAAACAGGTATATATCCATTTATAAAATGGATATATACTTTTGTTTATATAAGGGTAAAATGAAATATGTTCATAAACTTTCGGATGATCCATATGAGTAAATAAATTATTAACTTATTATTTAATTCAAAAAATAATCAAATAAATTTAAGAAAATGATCGAACTAAGCCGTAGAAAAGACTATAGATATAAAAAAGACAGATATAGAAATATATTTCCATACTTCTTTTATATACATGGCTCTTTTATTTATTGGTATTTCTTCATCCAGCTTTTTTTTGTACAAAGTGTTTGCTTGTGTATACATACGACAAGTATTCTGCGTTTTTTAAATTTTTAAATTTAAGTATATAAGTAATTGGTAATAAAATATCAGGCGAATATAAAAAAGACTATAAGACTCTCTCTCTCTATATATATAATAAAGGAAAGGATTAGCTAAACACAGAAAATCAAATTTTCAAAGTTCCTTTAATTAAGAACAGTTTAAGTCAATATGAGGTAAAATTAGACACTTCATAACCATAATAAATTATTTTATTGCAACTACGCGAATGTTCAAATACAGTACATGGCTCATCATTGCAATATTTTATATATAAGTGAAAAATTATATTTTTTGGCATTGACTTTTTATATCATATAACTGATCACTTTTTAACGATTAAGTGGTAAAAATCGACATTTTTATAATCTCATATACTTTTTTACATTAAAAAAGGCATATATAAAAGGAACTGCTGTCATGCCAAAACAAAAACATGAAGATCTAGAGCATATATAAAAAATCTGATAATCGGACATTTAACTGAGGTAAATGCAATAGAATGCCCATATTGATTTGTATAAAGAAAATTGCAATGATTTGGATGAACAAATTGTTGAAAATAATATAATTTCAAAATTCCCTCATTACTTGTCACAGAAAAATAGAACGATACAATTTATTTATTAAACAGTTGCAGTTACATTTAGTTAAAGCCTTCAGAAATAAATTTCAATTAATTTTTAATTAAATGTTTTTTTATGAAAAGAAGACTAGAATGGAAATCTAATACTCTCTAGATCAAAGAAAATTTGGAAATCCTTTATGAATATTGTCTGAGAATTGTAACCTTAACAAAAGTTTTATCGAAATGTAAGACATTTTATCACACATTTAAGCGTTATCAAACGTAATTTTAATATAAATTTAATTAAAAATTGATTGAAATCATAATTGAAAAATCTTTTAATGCATGATGTATTTTAATAATCGTAAGAAATTATTTGTTCTAATATTTTGAATGAAACGAAATCCGATAAGCCCTACTTAAAATTTTATAACAAAAATGCAGTTCTTAAAAAATCTTTATGCATAAAACATTTTTAATTATTCATATTTAGTAAGATTTCCTGCGAAAAGAAAACTTATTAAAATATCTTTGTATTAATATCTCAAAGAAAAGATTTTTAATAGCAATTAATCTTTCTTTTTATTCTTTCAGAACTCCGGAAACAATTTTACTTCTCTTAATGAAAAAACAATTAGGATCTTTTCTATATTAACTCTATTTTCATACTTGTTTCTTTCTTAAACAAGATTACGTAATTTTTCTTAATATTTAAAGCTTAGTAAAAATATCATTAGTAAGTTTTTGTTTAAAGTTAATTTAGTAATGTAACCATTCTTTTCATATATTTGGCAATGAATAATACCACCAGCAGCGCCATCTTTATACTGGAGGAACTTCCTCAATATGGACAAGAATTGTCCTGTGGGATTGAATGCCACACCTTTTATTTTTTTATTTTCTTGTTAACTTTTGATGTTTATCCGTATGTAACTAAAAATACAATAAACAGGTGTTACATAACGAGACTATCATAATTAGTCCTATTTCAGTCTTTCACTCTGACGCCCAATTTTTTGGTTAATTTTTAAAAAATTATCCTAGCCACACTCGATATTTTTTGTTCAGCTTACAAGTTTCTTTTCTTCATTCGTCAGCACAAATGTGGATCCTGACGATTCCTAATCGCTATTAAATTCTCACCTCAGAAAAGGAATAATAAAGGTCAATCGGTAAGGTATTACTAACTCTAATAAAATCAAATCGCATTTCTTTTAAATTTTAAATATAAGCGATTACTTGATTTAGATTTCTTGGATAACATAGCATGTTATTACTTGGAAAGTATGAACATTAAGTATTTTAAAGAATATTGTTCTAATATTTTTTACTAAGAGTTTTCATATATTTGTTAACATTTTCGACAATTCGTTTTTGCAAATGTAAACCAAACATCTTATATTTCAAACGCATTTCATACTACGCTGACCGATCTTTTTCGGCTTTTGGCTTGACATTTCAAGGTTGTTTGTAGGCAAAGTTTATTAATTAAATATTTTTAAAAATAACAAAACATATTTGTCCCAAAACAATTTCCTTTGTTATAGAATTAAATTTACAAATATTTCATTTCATTATATATGTTAAATAATTATTATTATAACAATGAAGATTTTCTATTACTCGTTTTCTAATTTGAATTTTCTAATCCGAATTTTTATTTTTCTAATAATACATAAAAAGTGTCCCAATAATAGTACAAAAACAGACCTTAAAATTTAATACTATAAATGAAAATATATTTACAATGGCTATCTTATTTCATCGATTCATAAGCTTTCTGTAAAATCTTTTTAATACTAAACGTTCTCATAATATCCATTCTTACTATACAATATTCGTTAATGTAACTAATCATTAAAAAGTTACATTATAAAGTGCATAATTTTTTTATGGAAACAATTTATAATTTTCAGCGTATTAACAACTACTTAAGAATAAAAATTTTAAAATGAAAATAAAGCAGTCTATTCAAAAAACAATGTCAATTCTGCAATTTTATTATTTATTGTGTAACATAATGCTGTAAATTTTCGGTGAGTTTTGGATATAAAAGGTTATAATAAAATTGATTTATTTTCTGGATGAAAAACAATATACCTGCACATATTAATTGTTACTCAGGATTCCTGACTGTTACAAGCGAAATGGTGTTATTCGCTGTATATCAGATAAAAAAAAGGTTTTTAATAAAAAGAATTTCAACAAAAACGGTTGAGTGCTATGTAAGCTGTAGTTTGTGGGAAGATGATTTAAAGGTCTCTGAGCTAAAATAAAATTGACAGCTTTTCGCGATTTGGAGAAACTCATCTTAAACTGGGATGCAGATGTCACCCAAACAATGTCCTGGATTTCTGCTTTAAAATTTTCATTTCACTTTAAAAATTGAGACAAGAAGTGACAATATTTAACAAAATGTTCAAATGATGTTCTCTGAAGGGATGACCATATGTTTAGATCTCAACAATATTGACAAAAGATTATTTTTAATTATTCCATTTATATGTATATATTCTTTTCAGTGGTACATCAGGGCCTCCTCCAAAAAAAAATGTCCCATATTTTTATCTTAAATTTGTCATGGCACTGTAAAAAATAGGGTAATAAGTCACAATATGTATCAAGTTTAAAGAACATTATTCTGGATGGGTGAGCCACAATTTAAGATCTCAACGAATTCACAAAAAAAATTTTAAGTGTCCCTTTTATATGTTTATATTCTTTTTCAGTAGTACATAAGTGTGAGTCACTCAAAATAAAAGGGCCCCATTTTTATTTTAAATTTTTGGAGAACTGTAAGTTGAGATAATAGTGCCTCAAAATTTATCAAGTTTAAAGACAGGACTCTGGATTTCAAACCACAAGTTGAGATCTCATTAAGATTGTAAAAAATATTATTTTTTAAAAATTTTCTTTTTAAATGTATATATATATTTTATTAAATAGATGGTCATAGTGTTTCATTGATGTATGTTCAAAAAAGAAACCGATACAACATATGAAGATGTTACCTATAAAAGAACTCCAATGCAGTAACATCTTCATATGAAAAATATTGAAAATTCTCATTATGCAATATGGTTCTCATGGAGATGCTCATACCAATTGTCACAATTGCCAGCGAGTCTCCTCTTTTTCGAAGCTTTGAAGCTCCAATGGGGGCTGCAATAGATTCAAAACTGAACTCTCTTGTATGCTTTGTACTTGGAACTTTAAGTACGTGTAGCACAACATTTAAATATAGTCGAGTACCTGCACTATAGAAAAAAACCTGTCACTTAATATTTAGACTTTTTGAAAGGAGGTAAAGTTGGTAAAAATTATTCTCCCTTCCCCCTAAAAGAGATTTGTTTATTTTCTTTTCAAAAAAATTTTCAAGTAGTTCTTCATGTGCTTATTTTTACATAGACTCTTTTTCTTAAAACTAGACTGCAATAACTTAAACTAGCAGAATTTTATTTTAACATTAAAATGAATTTCACCCTCAAATGTTTAAGACAAAATTTTGGCATATATATATATATATATATATATATATAATGATATAATTTTAAAAGTATTTCTCATTATGATCTTCCAATTTTTTAATGATTTCCGAAATAAACAAATACGTTTCGTAAAAAACATTAATATATATATATATATATATAAATTAATATTGTATAAATATTACAATTAATATTAATTAATTACAATTAATTATTTATTTATTTTTAATTGGAATAATATAAATGATATATATATATATATATATATATATATATATATATATATATATATATATATATTATTCCAATTAAAATTAAACTTTATAATTAATTTTAATAATCTTATTTCTATAACAAACAAGTTTTGAAATTTTTATTATATCTGGAATGCATTGATTGATCTAAACTGATCCGCTTTTATAATTAAATACAATTAATTATGAATTATAAAAATATTATTCATTATGATCCTTCAATTTTTAATGATTTTCAAAAATAAAAAATACTTTTTGCAAAACATTTATTGACGTTTACCAAATGCTATTGTAAGTTAGTTAATGGATTTATAATGTTTTTAAGGCAGAAAAAAAAAATAAAAGTAGAAATCTACGAACTGTATATATTATTAGTTTATTTGTAGAATTGGAATAATATAAGTTATATATACATATATTTATATCATTTATATACTATTCAATTAAACAAATAAACTAATAATTAATTTTAACTATCCCTTATTACTATAAAAAATAAGTTCTGAAGTTTTATTATATCTGAAATTCATTGATTGATCTAAAAACTGATCAGCTTTTATAATAAAATGTAATTAATTATGAATTATAAAAACATTATTCATTATAATTCTTCAATTTTTAATGATTTCAAAATAAAGAAATTTGTTTCGTAAAACACTTATTGACGTTTACACGAAATGCTCTTGTACGTTAGTTAATGGTTTATAATGTTTTAAAGCAGGAAAAAAAAAAGTAGAAATCTACGAACGGTACTTTAT
This sequence comes from Caerostris extrusa, assembly GCA_021605095.1. Classification (NCBI taxonomy): domain Eukaryota; kingdom Metazoa; phylum Arthropoda; class Arachnida; order Araneae; family Araneidae; genus Caerostris; species Caerostris extrusa. The sequence continues at coordinate 108,671 of BPLR01013342.1, read as the reverse complement.
TTTTAACGTAAGATTAAAACTAAATAAACGTGCATGTATTCCACTCCTTCCTCGTAAATTACAAAATAATAAAAGTTTAAGAATCTCACTGCACTCGTTAAAACCACTTGAATTTTCATTAATGCTCCTCATATCATAAAGCTTTTTTTCATCGTTTTGTTTCATAAAATCCGTTACAATGTAGATAAAGGTTAAGTTTACGATACTGAATGTTAAACTTTTGCCGAAGTTCAATAAACTGGAAGGAATAATCCTAAAAATAATGTTAATTAATTAATTAAACTACGCCGTTTTTATTACTTCTTAATTTTTACTACATTTTAATGGTATGAATAATACATTGATTCCTTTCATTATAGCACAACTTTTTTGCATTTTTGTTTAATATTTGTGTTGCTCAGAAAAAAAAAGTTTTTATAAAATTAAAAAAAGCCTGCCAGTTAGAGAAATAAATTTATCCACGTTTCTTCGAATAATTGATTTTCAAATATTTTTTATAACATTGATTTTATATTTTTGATTTTTACACATTTATCTTTCATTGATTTTATAACATAACTGATGCAGCATTACTTTTGTGTTTACTGTGTAATTTTTATATGAATACAATATCAAGTAATCGCAATTACTTTTATTTTTCTTTAATTTTTGTAAACTAATTAAGTAAACACCAAAACAGCAATATCTTTATCGCTTTTGAAAATTTCGGCTTTTCTAAAGTCTGTTAATTGCATTTATTTTCTCACTGATTTTTAAAATGTATGTATGTATACATTACTGAACAGTAATGTATTTTTATTTTTTCACATTTTACTTCATACCGAAAATGTATCTAATTTCATCAGTAGTGATAGTATTAAACTAAATAGCATTAATTATTCAATTGAAACGAAATTTAAAAATATAATTAGGACTTATTTATCAAACATGGAGGTTTAAGTTTGAAAATGATAGCAGATCAAATGAACGAAGAGCCATTTTGGGTCACGTGTGCAATAAATTAAACGACAGCATTTCCACTATTTCGTATATCTTATGTTATTATGTTATGTACATAGTTCCATTATTAGGATATCACTTTCTGATGCAAAAATTTTTTTTACGTATATAAGCAAATTTTTGTGAAAAATTCAAAACTTTTATGAAACATGGCCAAATATAAGTGAACGTGTAAACGCAAATTTCCCTTTTCGTTTTAAGAGTTTGTAGAAATTGAATAAAAATTCATCAAGATCTTGAATTCAAAAAAATTCACATCAAGAGCTTGTTAATTCATTAATCTTTTGATTCATTGCTCAAAAGCTTGTGAATTCATTTGATCTTCTTCAATTCAACAAATCATTCAGCAAATCGATTTGTTAAGAAAATATACTAAAAGATTGAAATTAAGCTTGAAAGCTTGATATTGCAAAGAAAATATACTAAAAAGCTTTTACTTCTCACTTTTTGTTTTTTTTCATACTCTTTGATATTTATCAAAAGGAATATTTTTTAGCAGCTATATTTATATAGCGGCCTTAGCAATCAAAGAGATCAGGAGAGTGTGGATCAAAAGCTGTTATTCTCCTTGACAGAGACGAATTTCTTGTAAGGTTGCTATCTGATTTATCAATCCTGACATCTTCCCTTAAAAAGAAATGACTTTTTGCCTTTCGAAAGACTGTCTCTTTTTTTCATGTCTCCTTACTTAAAGAGATTACAAAGCATTAAGGAAAAAAAATGGCTTGCTCCAGAGCTCCAGAGTAAGTGGCTGAGTTCTTCCACGAATCTAGCTTACCAGGGATGCTTGCCGATAAGACTTTTCCACGAGACGAATGCATAAAGATAATTATTAAAGGGCAAAGAAAAATACCAAGTGTAGTCTTTAAATAGAAAGTATGGTAACAACATTTAATAATGAGAAATCAAATATTTGCCACGGGCAAAAGGCTTTCTATTACAGAGAATTTATATTGCAAAAATAATTGGCAATTTAAAACCTGGCGGACAATATGGATGAAATTTTCAGTACTTGAAAAGCTATACTCACCAATTATTTTAAATTTCTCAATTGAGATACTTAATATCTCCTACAAATTGGGTTTATTGAATCTGAGATAGGATACCAGCTTGATATCTCCTAAACATTATACACACTTAATAATTATAAATTATAACAGGTACAATTTTTCTAAACCATATATCTATGTATAAAATTTCACCATCATTATTGAAATGCAAAGATAGCTTTCGTAAATTTGAGATGAATATAATTGTTTTGGATAGAAGGAAGTAATCGTTTAAAACTTATTTTATTTCTAAAACTTTGAGTTTTTTTCCCAATTTAAGGAACGGAGTTCAGGGCCTTTTTTTTGTAAAGAATTAAATTTATGAACTATTTTTATACCATATTATTGTGGCATAATTATAGAATTCATAAAAATAGGGCTGATATATTTATTTTTACAAAATAGAAATGAAAACGAAATTTTGAATAGCTAAGTAATTTTTAATACATTTAAAAACGAATTAATAATAAATCATTTGTAAACAAAAAAACATAAAATTTTTTTATTGAAATAATTTGTCAAGAATAAAGTCGATTATCTGTATATTATTATTTGCAATCATTAATTATACAGAAATTGTTTATACATTTTTTACAGTTACAAAATTTTATTAGCAATGGAGTTAACTTTAATGAAAACACTTTCAAGAGAATAAAAATAGATTTAGAGCTACGCCCAAAAGTAATACTAATAATTGATTTCAGATACTCTTTACAAAATTGCTAATTCTCTGGGTAAAACATAGTTTTAACTAAAATATTTAAACGTTATACTAATTCAAAATTCTAAAATTCTTGTCACAAAAAACCGAATCAAAAACCGTTTTTAATAATTTTAACATGATATTTTTCAATTATATTTTAAAAAATTCTCGAGTCTTTAAGTGGATGACAACATTAAACTAATTTATTACATTTATTTAATAATATTGTTATTGTAGTCAATAAGGACCAGAAAATTTCATGAAAATTTTTTTGGTGATTAAAAAGTGGAAACATTTAAACATGCTATTGATTTTATGTTTCTACAAATGAAAATCAAAAATCATATTTTAAGATTTTTCTAAACACCGTTCCTATAAAAATTGGACTCAATTTGATAAAGTCGTTCCTATGAAGTTTTGTTGCAATGTTTAAGAACAAATCACTTTTTTCATATTTAAAAAACTGCGTAAACTAAATTATCTAGATTGTCAATACGCTAAAAATGAAGAAATCATTCAACGTCATGGTTCAAATACTTTTAAGATGCAACTGGTTTAATGAGATTTTCAAGCCTATGTGAGAAAAACACAAAGAATCTAAAAGGTGAATTGTGTTCTGCGCTCTAAAGTATTTGATATTATTAATAAATCATTAATTTTACTCAGCCTTTATAATTTATTACAATTAAATTATTTCTGATTTTAAAAAACGAATACTCTTTTTTTTATTTATATATTTTTGAATGGAAATAAAAATGTAAAATTAAGTTTATTTTGATATTTATATACTTAAAAGTACATGTATGAAATAATATTAAGTTCTAAATATATACGAAATAATATTAAGTCCTAAATATGTATGAAATAATAAATCCTAAATATGTATGAAATAATATTCAGCTTAAAGACAAAAATTTTTAAATAGATTAGAATGCATATGTAATAAATAATTTTAAATAAATCAAGTTATGGAATGCAAATTAATAAATATGAAACTTAAAAATTTATTTCCATGTAACGTAATAAGAATTACTAATTGAAAAACTGGCAAAATCCCTTTAATAATTTTCATGTTTAGAGTTTCAAGACTCTTCTCGTAGATTTTTTCTTTCATTGCAAAATTTTTTAAAGTGTGGAGAGTTAATTGTTTATTACCCAACAAAATAACAACATCAGTTCTATAAAGATCAAGGAAGTGTAAATTGAAATGTAGAAAATATATTATTTAAAAATGATTAGCAAAAATATTGAAAGAATGCCAAATCTCAAACTGACAAATGAAAAAAATACTGATTGATAAACTCTTTCCAAAACCAACATTTCAACTTCTATTTTTTACAAAATGCATAACACACTATTCAAACAATACTATGTCATTTATTAATTAATTATTAACATGTCACGTAATTTCTGGGTTCGAAATCCTAAATTATTTATATATCTGCAGTAATTTTTCCAAACAAAATGTAATTCGTTAGCAAGCAACATAGAATCACTCACAGAAAGCTTAATATAATTAACCTGGAATCTAATCCTTTTTTACCTTTTGTGTATTGCAGTAACATCTCTTGGCTTTCATCAGAAATTGATTGAATTGGTATAGCGTCCTATATGCCCTGCAGTAGTGTTCCTAAGAAAGTGCTCTTTTAGTCTAGCTGGATTTGGTCTCTCACAGATGAAACACGAAAATGCATTTCATGAGATATGCCTTGGAGTTAATTGATTTTGCAGTAATAAGAAAGTAAATATCAACACAACTGATTCTTTTATTTGTTATTAATAGATGTGATATTGTGATAATATGAAATATTAAAGAAGAAATATTTTGAAGCCAGAAATATTCTATATTCATTTAAAAAGATTCAAACAACAGATATTACTATCCTTTCTTGAAAATGTTTAGATACATTTTAGTTTTATTATGAATAATGATAGACAATGTTTATTTTTTCATTTGATATTAGAGAATTGATTTAAAGATATCCTACTTAATTGTTTATCGCAATGACCTTAAAACTATTTTTATACTTCATAAGCAAAAATATTATTAAAAGATAATCATTTACGATTTTCAGACTTCGAGTTTTTTAAGTGATAATTGTATATGGAATTTTTAATGTTCTACAGGAATTTGGATATGGTATTTTTTAATTAGAAATTAGTTTCGATTGGTTTGTATAAATATTCCACAACAAAACATAAAAGTGTTTATAAATATATGAATGATAATTCATAATTCGTTTGAATGAAAATTTCTCTAACTCATTATTTTTTAAATTTGGTAAAGCTTGCTAATATTGTTATTAGGCTTCATTGCTGGATTTCAAAGAGATATTTACTGCTTTTACAATCCTGCATAGACTAAAATTAAATCTTCCTTTTATTTTGTATAAAAATCAAAACTTTTTTTTTATTTTGGAGATATAGAGTATAAAACCATAAAACCGATAGATTTGGAGTATAAAACCAATTCATTTTTATGACTATGATGGTGCGCAAGAAATATGTAAAACCACTTTTACATCAACTTGTATTTCAGAATCTTTTCGAATGAGAACTCTACATTCTTCAAAATATTAAACAACAGCTACCACAATATTCCAAATTGTTTATATACAATAAAATTCTTCGTTTGAAAATCTTTAACAAGAAGCTTATACCTAAAACATTTTAACAATAATTTTGACGCCAAATCTCCTATGATGGATGCCATGTATTAAAAGAGCAATGGGATGTCATTGCTTCACTCTTCCTTTTGACTGCGAACTCTCTCCCTTCCTAACCACGACGTTAAAATCGATTCTGTGAATGAACGCCATTACTAAGAATCAGTTTCAACTGATGAGCTCGTTTTATCCGCCTTTTCTCCGCTCATTATTTTTATCCTGGAGCACGGGACTGCCGACGAGCTCAACAGTTTCACTCTCTGCAAAGAAAATTGTCCTTTCAAGGTCATTCTAACAAGCTTATGTCCTCATATATCTGCCACGAAGCAGATAATGATTTCTTCATTGTTTGATATTTTACGCGATTATCAATTACTTAAGTATTTAAAATCGTCAATTACGTGAGCAATCAAGTCGTTTACATACACCTTATCATTTAGGAGCACTAAACAGAAAATCATGATTTGTGGCAACGCCCAAATTCGCTGTTACTATTAGTGGTTAAAAATGGCCAATTATAATAGTACTTGATGCCTTGGACTTGCATTAGGATTGGCAGTTCTCAATTGTGGTGGTGTTTAAAATCAATAATCACATTAGCATTTACGATCATCAGTTACATTAGCATTTCGAATGGCCAATTACCTAAAATAGTTAGCGCATCTGCATTTGATTACTTTATAAAATCTTAAAAATACACCGTGGAAAATGTAATGATTTGAGTTAGTTTTTCTTTTGTCTCTTTTTGATAAGAATTATTGAGGGAATTTGAACAGATATAAGATTTTTTAATTTTAAAAGTAATTATATTTAAAATAAAGATGATATTTTATACATAATCAATTAATGTTGCAGACTAAAGATTCCCCATAATTTAGAAATTTACGGTTGAAAATGTTTAATTTAAGAATGAATAAACAATCTAGTATTCAAATTAAGAAGATTAAATTCATGAGAGGATGTTGTAAATGGATATTACTGAAAGGCAAGAATCTGTTATATTAATGAATCTCATTCCTTTAATTCTTTTATAATAAAGAGAAATTTTCATCTCATGTTAAAAAGAAGTACCACATATATGCATAACAATAATATAGTCGTAACTTAAAAAGTGTAATCTAGTCTTTTCAAAAAGTATTTATAATATACAGGGTGATTATAATTAAAGTCCCACTTTCAAAATGCTGTAAAAAAGTACCACTCTTTACAATTAGTTGAAATTGGAACCCAAGATATTTGAAAAAGTTGGAAACTGTAAGGCATCAAAAAAGTTCCAAAGTGTATTAATAGATGGCGTTATAAGCGGCATAAAGAAAGTGAATTCAGCTGCCAGTGATATTTTGAATCGAAATTATAACGTATTTGGCAGGAGTTACATTAAACCAACTGTAGTGTTCAATGCGCTTGATTGTTTCGGTTTTTGACGGAAAAATGAGCTTCCAAGTCATTCAACAGTAGTAACACTGTTAGTGGAAAGCCCATCCACCACGGCAAGGTCATAACAAATTGGATGGGAAAAATCGGTGGAACTTTTTTGATACCATACCGTTTCCCCCTTCTTCAAGTATCTTAAGTTCAAATTTGAACTCATTGTGACGAGTGGTTCTGTTTTTACAGCATTTTGAAAGTGGGACTTTAATTATAATCACCCTGTATATTGTTATTAGATTTTAAAACCCTCTAGACCATACTTGCAAAAAAGCTTCCACTTTTCTTATTTTATTTTTCCTTTTAATATTTTTTTTTATTTACAATTACAGGAATACATCGGCTTTGATCCCTATTCCCTCTAGACTCCAGCTTTTATTTTTAAGTCTTTTCAACTACCATTTCTGATTCTTTCAACTCCCTTCTCCTATTTTTATCACTTCCTCATAGCGAAACTGAGTTTTGACATTTGTAACATGAGTTGTAACTTCGTATTTGACAGGAAAAGTTACGCGCTTCTGACAATTTCTTCAAACATTGTTTGAAGTTTGGTATTGAAGAAAAACAATGCTGGTTCAATCTTCAAAATAATCAGTGACAACGACTAAAGATTTTTTTTTCTTTTCGAAGTTTCTGATTGATTTCTTTTCTCCTTTTCAGTAAATATTTTTCAAGGAGTTTTGCTAAAAGAATTTTTCAAAATTATTTTCCAATCGAGATCAAAGTGTTCATTTAAGGATACAGGGAATAAAATATATGACAAAGCAGCTGGTAAAAGACTTTTGATTTGTCATAGATCTAATTTGTTATACATCAAGTAGCATTTGCTGGGGTTGAAGATAAATATAACTTTGTTCAGTGCCGTTATTGAAGATCTTGTAAACAAAAAATAAAGTTTAAATAGTAAAATGAAAGTGATTCAATTCTGAGCAACATTAAATAATTAATAAAAAAAAACGTATTAAATTAACACGTATTAAATAATTAATAAAACACGTGTTAAATTACCGAAAAACATATTAAATTATTAATAAAACACATATTAAATTAATAAAAAACGTATTCAATTATTAATGAAAAATGTAATAAAAATAAGTTACCACGTATTTAAAAATATGATTATAATCTAATTGCTGCTTGTTATGTCTGTTTTATGTTTTGAAATATTTTTACTTCTATATGTTACGTTATCTAAACATAATAATAAATTGTAATTAATAATCATAAAATAATAATAAGTCGTAATTATTATTTTATGATTCATTTAATAAAATTATCGTAATGTGTTTAGTAGACAACTATTCATTCTATCTCGTCTGCTAAATTAAATTAAAATTTTTTGTGTGTATGTGTAAAAACTAGATCTTTATACTTTGTTAAAGTTACACTGCCTATGTTTATAAACTCTTTGTTAAATTTATTTTATTATTATGTATACATGGTTTTAACAATAGTTTTATACTGAATTCATTAAAAACGTTGTTTTTATGATATTTTGAAAATTCTATCAAATTATTACGATTAAATAATTGATACATAATTTTAATAAATTGTTTGAATAATTGATAAATAATTTTAATAAATTGTTTGAATTATTGATAAATAATTTTAATAAATTTATATAATAAATAATTTTAAGTCAAAATTATATTTTATTGTTTTTTTTTTTTTTTTAACTCGACTGTTTTAAGACTTTTAATCTTGGAATGAATCTAGATATAAAATTATTTCTACATCATGAAATTGGAAGGATTATTGAACAAAAGTTGGAAAACTGTCATTTAATGAAAAGTTTTGAAATTTTAATAGAATAAATTAAATATCAAATAGGTTTATTAAAATTTCTGTTACTTTTAAACTTTTTTTATCTCGTTTTTACTTAGAGAGGTTTAAACAATTTTTAAATCAGATTTCTAATGGAGAAAAAATTTCAAATAGATTTAGCAAACAGAAATAATTTACATCTCATCAACATATATTCGAACTTAACAGAATTTTTCCTATAAATAAAGAATAGAAAAGCACAGTATCAATAATATCATGTGCCAAAAGTAAAAGAATAGATGGACTTATATTTGCTATCTATCTACTCTGGCCAATGTACAAGAGATAAAGTAATCGCTATCTATTTTCTATTAACCACCGCAGCAATCATTCCTTACAGATAAAATGTTTCATTTGAAATCTTTTACTACAAGAAGTATTACTCCAACACTTCTGTACTTAAATGGGGGAATGGTTTATAAGAAAAGCTCACAAAGCCTTTTAATCTTTGATAACAGATCGATGAAAGTTGTACTTCAGAAATAAACCGAAAAGCATTACATACGAGTATGAGAAAAGAAGATTAGGGAAGTGTGTATTTTTTATTTCTTTTTCGTGTATTTATATAAAGGTTGATTTTTTCCAGATTCAATCACATAGTAATAATTGAAATAAGTATACTGTATTGTTCTACTTGTCAAAAAGGGTTTTAACATTTATAGATTTGATTTTGATACGGATGATAACCTGATCAGCTCTAAAAAGATTTTGAACTGATGAATAAAAAAATACGAGGAAAGACAAGACATAAAAAATTTTTCAAAATGTTGCGAATCAAGTTAAAAATTATTTAGAAAGGCTTCGACGAGAAATAATATGCCACCCGTCATATTATCCACACATTGCAATTTATTTGGAAACAATTTTTTAGAAAATCTTATATATATACCCTCCATATTATCCAGACATTGCTCCTTCTGATTATCATTTGTTCCCGATCGATGACGCATGACCTGTCTGAGCAGCCATTCTTTTCAGAAAGTCAAAAATTGGCTTGATTCGTAGATAGCCTCTAAAGACGAGTCGTTCTTTCAAAAAATAATTCTCCTTTTGTAAGAGAGATGGGTACAAGTAATGTCTAGCGATAGGCAATATTTTTAATTTATGTATTAATCAGTATTTTTTTAATGAAATGATGTGGGCTTTGAAAAAACCCACTAATATTAAGTATAATACTACTGATATATAATTAATAATTATTATTTATTTACTACTAAGTCCTACTTACTAGTAAGAATATATCATTCAGTTTTTAATTTCAGTTTTTAAGAAACTGAAAGATAATCTCATAATTAAATCTGAAGGCAAAAAAGTGGCACAATATTCAAGACGGCTGGAAAATCTTTAACACTAGACCCCCGTAAAGAGCAGATGCCAACTTTCGATTAAGAATGGGACACTATTGTCTCGCGGAATACCTTAACAGGATAGGTGTCCTCGCCTCGAATACTTGCCCAATATATAGAGCCGGTACAATGAATACAGAACATCTTTTGAAATGTCCAGGACTGAACAGGGAGGCTCAGCGCCAAGGAAATAGACGTCTTGCAGTTATATTGGGTGGTCAGGGGCTTCATGGGCTGAAATAAAATGTCTACTTCCTTTATTTACTCTCTCCCCCTTTGACTTTTTGTGATGTGTGAGACTGACTTATTGTCAATTACTGTCTTGCTGTATATTTTCTTTGTTCTGCTTGTTCCTTCTTTGTGTGTGATCCTTATTGTAATGGATTGATTTCCAATAAAGCCATATGTTACAACAGTAAGAATATATTTAACAATTATTATTTAAAATACAACTAAATACAAGTTACTAGTTAGTATAAATTTAACAATTGTTTACTGAAACAAAGGAATTCAAATCACATTACATTCTGTTTTATTCAAATTATATTATAATCACTATTAATCGTAAAATCTGAAATAATTTACTTAGAAAGGTATAAAATTCATTTATTTAATCCTTTCAATTTATTATTATAAATTTTAAATTTAAGTATTTTTTATTTATCATGGTTGCGATATTTTTCAAATGCTATGATTTATAAATTGCTAAGGTATATTGATATATGGGTTTTTAATGTGAATGCGTTGTAAAATAAGGAGATATTTTTACTGAAGAAAGTATCGCTATATATTTTATTAGTGAGCAATGTATATTTATATTTTCTACACAATAGCAGGATTATTTTAAAATATTGATTTTCGAGCGTTTTATATATATAATGAAATTACTAAATGAAACTTATTTCTTATTGATTTAATATACTCTCCGACACAATATCTTGGAATTTTTAAATTACAGGCTCGATTTTCAAAACAAATTTGTCACTATTCTAAAATGTTTTCATTTCCTTTGATATTTCAAATTCTTAAAAAGTTTTGAAATAAAAGTTAATCAGTTTTTACATGTCTAAATAAAAGAACATTGATAATAAATAATACTTATAATTTATCTAAATATTTTTAGCTAATAAATGAGAAGGAAATATATGGTAGACTTCTTTATAACTATGACAGAATTGTCCCAAAAATGGGATACAAAAAATTGACGCAGTGGAAATACTTTACTTTTGTAAAAAATATCTAGAATATTATAAATAATCTTACTAATGAATTGTAATATTTCAGAATCTCTACATTTAAGAAATAACACAAACATGATAATTTATCAAACTTGCTTCTGTACAATTTTTTTCATAATTAAAGTGATTGAACATAGCTACTGGTAAACTTCATAATCATCACTATTTAAAATAAATAATCAAAAAAAGAAGAAGTGATTGAATATTTATAGTTATCAGTCATATTTTATTTCACTGTTCACAAAATTACATCAGGGTATAGTTTTAAAATTTCTAACTATACATTTAATGTTCTGGTGTTTTTTCCCCACTTTATAAAATAGAATACACATAATGTTATTCAAGAAAATTTTTAATTATTACATGAATTCGATCATATTTAACAGTTAAAAAAATATAGTTCAAATTATCAGTTATATAACATATTTCTATACATTTTATTCATACACCATATATAACAATACAAATGAACAATTAAATTCGTTCAAAAGATTTACATGTTCATTATCCTTTTGATTTTTAAACTTTTATGCATAAAGGCACAAAAAATGGATAAATGGCAAATATTATTTTTGATCTTATTCTTTTTAAAATTAATTTTTAGTTTTTTAAATTTATTTTGCATTTAACAATATCTATAATCTGCAACTTTATCATTTGATGTATTTATGTATTATTCTATGTCTGTCTACAATTACATGTGCATGTCTATTATTTTTCTATATTTAGTCAATTACGATGTCTTGTCATTGTCTTTTAAAGACAATTTTTAACTACATAAAAATAATATAATAAATAATTAAATAAATTATGCAAAACATTTTTTGAGAAGTCTATGCATTGGAATGGTTATGTATTATTCTAAGTTTGTCTATAATTATATGTGCATGTCTATTATTATTCTATATTTATGTCATTAATGATGCTTTTAACTACATAAAAAAGGACACGAATAGTACGCAACTTAATTCAAAGGGCTTGAATTGCTTTGCTTATTTCTTAAAGTCTCTTATACATTATTAATTATTATGTTAAATTCTCTTTTTACATTTTTAAAGCGATTTACTATAATAGTACTGAATAGAGTTACTATAATAGTACTGAATAGTGATGATTATTTTAAATAGTGATGTTATTCCTCGTAAAAGCGTTGTTACTAAAGTTTTAACATAGTTAACATAGTTATTAATTATGGTTATTAATTATGGTAAATTCCTAAATAACTTATGCAAAACATTCTTTGGGAAGTCTATGCATTAGAATGATTATGTATTATTTTTTTATGTCTGTCTATAATTATATGTGCATGTCTTTTATTATTCTATATATGTCATTTATAAAGTTTTTTAAAGATAATCTTTGACAACATAAAAAAAGGACACGAATGGCATGCAACTTAATTCAAAATGCTTGAATCGTTTTGCTTATTTCTTAAACTCTCTTATATATTAATAAATAATAATGCTAAGTAATTATGATAAATTCAAATAAATTATGCAAAATAGTTTTTGGTAAGTCTATGCATTGGAATGTTTATATATTATCCTATGTCTGTCTATAATTATATGTGATCCCTTATTATTCTATATTTACGTCATTTATGATGTTCTTTTAACGACAACTTTTAAGTACATAAAAAAAAAGACACAAATTGTAATGTTTGAATTGTTTTGCTTATTTAGAATAATTTCAAAATTTTTAAAATTCTCTTATACATTAATAAATAATAATGCTAAATTCTCTTTTACATTTTTAAATAATAATAGTACTGAATAGAGTATAATATATAATAGTACTGAATAGAGTATAATATAATAGTACTGAATAGAGTTATGTTATTTCTCGTAAAAGTGTTGTTGCTAAAGTGCTAACATAGTTATTAGGAGAAACAATGATGTATCGATTTACGTCACCAGACGCATTTCTCAAAATCTCCTTGATTAAAGTAGGGCTTCCGAAGCTGAGCAAGGAACTTAATCGTGTCTTGGAACATGCTGACACTTTTGACTCTGACGAAGTGGCTAAAAAAGCAAAACTTCCTTCGAGGGAAGTCTGAAATGTGTGGAGGCTAATAGTATAAAACTATTAAAGCGTATCAATCTAATATTCTACGAGCGAGTATATATAAGTTCTCATTTCTTAAAGTATAATGTAATTGGTATTATTTACTGCGTAACGATATCAAAAAGCAACTTTTAAAAACTAAGAAATTATTGACTGGATTATGATTATTTTCTTAACGAAATATAAAAGTATTCATTTGAGATACAAGTAGAGAAATTTTGATTTTTATACAGAAATATTTTATTTACTTATTTTATTAATTTATGTAGTTGTAATAAATTCAAAATAATTAAATGTATAAATATAGAATATTTTGTAAATATAAATACAGAAATTTTGATAAATTTTTTTGATAGAAAAATATTTCATTTACATTTTATTAATTTATGGAAAAAATATATGTAAAAATTTTATGATAAACAAGGATATATGTAAAACAAAAACAAAGTCAACGAAATAAAGTCTTGACATTAAATGTTTTTCTTTCAGAAGTTCAAGCAATGTCATGTTTGAGAACATAAATTTTTGTATTTTAACAGTAAGTCGATTTACAAAACTTTCAAATGAAAACATTTTGTGATGAAGTCTATAGTACTTTTGAGCTTACGTCTTTTACAAGTTTAAAAGCAACCAATGCCAGAAACACATATTTGACTAGCCTTCATTTTTATAACTGTCCTGATAATAAGCAATAAAAGCTATTATGATATTGCATACAAGTTAAAATTAAAAACAAGTATTAACAAGTGTAAAAACAAGTAGTAACAAAACAAGAAAGTATTAAAAATAAGTTAGATGTATGTATTTCATAAATTCAATTCGTCAACATATTAATAAAAAAGAAAAATTTACTGATATTTATTATATTACTTGCATGCTGCTGATTTTACAATGAAGGCTTTACAAAGTGAATTGAACAAAGAATTGATCCGTATTTGGTTTCTTGCCCCCATCTGAGACGAAAAATACAAATAAAGAAAATGTTCCAAGGAAAGTTCAAAGGAAATGGTTTTAGACGAAGTAAGTATTTCCTAAGAATGTAAAGGTAATATGTCTGCTGTGATGTCGGGATTTCATTTTCTCAGTATATATTTATTTTAAAATGCCCTACAAAACTATATCTAAATTTTAATAACGAATTTTAAAACTTCGTTAATGAAAAACATATAGGATTGTATATATGATAAAATATAGATCCTAATTATAAGTTAAAAATATAATTTTCTGTTTTTTTATGCCTTTTACTAACATGCTGTTGTATTTAAGTATATAAAAATATTTGAATTAAATTAAAATATATCAAATTTTTATATTTACCGAATTCAACTCCTTTCGGGGCTTAAATATTTTTATATTGCTTCATTTAACTTAACAATCCATACTTCCTTATTGAAGTATAGATTGTTAAGTTAAATCACGAAATAAAAAAATATATGTTTGTTAAAAATTAATTAATATTAAAATATATTTTTTTAAAGTTTATTCTACAAAGTTACTTGTTCAATTTAGAGTAAAAACTCATCGCAATAATTCATCCGAATAACCATTAGAAAAATAGTGCATAAAAATATGCTACATAATACTTTCTTAAGAATTCTGTATTAGATTTTGTAATTTCTGTGCTTGATTAAAAAAAAAGTTAAGTAAAATTATAGATATGTAAGTTACTGAATAAAATATATTGAATCAATTATACGGAAATTTAGCAGAAAGAATCAGTCTCATTACAGTAAAATTCAATATTTATTCATGAAATCAAGTTTTATGACCCGAAAAATCTTATAATCAGATTATACAATTTCCTTAATTATATCTAATTATAATTCCTTTAAGAAACAAATAACTGCAAAATTTATTTATTAGGTCTTAAAATTCATTTTCAAAACATTATGAAAAACTAAAGATAATTAATAATATAATAATTATTAAATAAATGTTAAATATTAATCATTTAAAAAAATTAATAATTTATTAAAATTATCGATTTGATTGTTATACTGAAGTTTTACTGATTTAGTGACCTTTTTTAAGCCTCACTTATTTTTTGTGATTTGGAATTTTGAAAAGCACTAAAAAAGGCCTCTCTATTATATTAAATTAAATTAATTACTTTTAAAATTCGTTATGTCTATTATTATTATTATTTCATTAGTCCGTGACAAGCAATTAGTAAGTTAATTTTTAACAAAATAAAAAGAGTGCAATAATATTTTACTTTAGTACCGTTTCTTCTATATTAAGTGTGTGCCCCAAGTATCTAGACTCAAAAATATATCTTCTGTTATTTCTCCTCTTTTTAAGACATTTTTTTTATATCTTAAAAGTTCCTTCAATCTAACGAGGCCTGCCAATCTTAGCAGAGAGTCGATATTGAAACTTAAACTTCTTCATGGCAGTGACACTACAGCTTTAGACAGGCAGAAATCAATCTCTTTTTAAGGGGGGGGTAGTGTTTCTTCTTTGTGCTTGACACCCTTAGAATCTTTTTTAAGATGGTCTTTTTTCCTCTGTAATACATCGAGCATTAATCAAATAAAAGTTGTATTTTTCAGATAATGAATAATGATTTACCTTTTCGCATGTATAAAAATTTTATGAAAATCTTGTTATTTACTAATTTGCTGTAGCAATAATTAAAATATAACATAACATATATATTATAATAACATAGTAATTTTATTAATTAAATTAATAATATTAACATATTATTTAATACTATTAGTATTAAATAATATGTTAATATATTATATATTATATTATAATATTATATTATTTAAAATATTATTATTAATATTAATAATAATATTATTGTAAAAGTATTAATAATTATAATAATATTATTATAATATTTAATAATAATATACTATTATTTAATATAATATTGCCATATACTTTCATAGTAATATGGTAACATTATTATTTAAAAGTAATGTTACCATATTAACAGATAATTATATATATTACTATATATAATTATTAATTATATATAGTAATATATATAATTATCTATTATTACTATATATAATTATTAATTATATATAGTAATGTAAAAGTGAAGTAATTAATAACCTTAACAAATCGTCTTTTAAAATGTATGTGGCATTTTTAAGTAGAAGAAAAAAGTATAGTATTTTAATTGCAATTTCAATTTTTCGTCAAAGTATAAATGATTTGTAATTTAAAATAAGTAATGAAATAATTTTACACTTTCTATAAATAAAATATCTGTGGATACAAATATAAATGAATAAAAGATTTATCGTGGAATTAATAACAACAGTGCCCCATTATCGACTTGGTATGTCACCCATAGTCTGGCAGAAATCAAAATCGGAATCTTAGATAATGTGTCCTTCATCAGAAACTGATGATTCAGAGGAAGTCTGGCTTTTAAATTTGCCAGCAATGTTGGTAAATTAATCGCCATCAAAATCGATGGTAATGGTTAAAAATTTGCAGAGCACAGTCTACAAAAAAAATGTACTGATAAGCGTTTTTTGATTCATGATGGGACAAATGATTCTGAGGAATTATGATCTAAACCAAATTATAGTTCTGTCCTTATCAAGCAAGTTATTCAAGCAAATATGACCCAAAATTGTTCAAAATGTTTACGGAATTGTAATAAAATTTCAAAAGAAATTGAAGTGTTTTAACATGCATTCCATATGTTACAAGGACTTAATAGTATACTTAAAGTTTTGATAAAGTACAACTACGTTATTTAAGAAACAAATCATTTTAAATGCGATTCTAAAGTACATCAGTACTTATCCTAGCATTGCTCCAAAATTATTTTATAAAAAAAAAAAAACTGCTTTCACCCACTATTTCAAAAGGAATTACTTAGAAAATCTAAATCTTAACTTAACTATTTTACAAAGTAAAGCACACTTAGGCATTATTGATATACATCCTTTAGATTGTTTTTCTTGTACTCTTATTCATACTGTTGTATGATCTAGATATCCATTAATAAATAAGAGCACATATTAAGTTAATTATTTTTATAGTTCATTTTAATTGATGAGGAAGATGTTGTTTTTAAAAAGAAAAATAGTTTGAATTTTGAAGATAATAACTTGAATAATGAACAAAAATATGATAATTTAAAATATTTTTATTTCATTTATAAAATTTATTTGTGACTAATGATCTCAACAAGAAATGGCGAGAGATGCAGATAAATTGCCTCTTAAGCCGTGTTTCGTACTTATTTATAACTTATAAAGTAAAATCTTAAGAATTAAAACCACAATTTAATCACAATTTTAAAAATTAGGTAGTCTCATTAAGTAGAGTAAGTAGTTAAGTAGTCTTAGGTAGTTTAATTTACTTATTGGTTTAAAAGATTGCTTATCCCCATTAGTAAAACAAAATGCCTGTGACGTTCATGCATTTGCACTTACTCTACTCAGTTCAATGCTATGAATAATGAAATTCAAATCATCAAAAACTTTTGTCATTGCATAACAATATTCATTTATTAACTCAAGAATTTATTGTTACATATTAAGATGAACATTGTACTTATTTATAAAAAATATTTTCATATTTACTTTCACGTTATTACACTCATTTCCATAAATTAAGGATAATGAAGTTCAGGCAAAGAAAGAGACAGAAGCAAAACAAATTTGACTTATTTGTAAAGTCTATTTATTAAACAAAAGGTAAAGAGCAAAAAAGGTGCTATATGTTTGACATAATTAATAAATTTTGCGATTTTTTACTCCCTGAAGCAAATTTCAAAAAGAACCCTATTTACAAAAAAGTATAACATGGTTAGTATGATGGTTAATATGGAATATGTCACCCGGACGATGCAATACAGGCCTTACAACGCCTAGGCATGCTGGTATCAAATTATCAATCTGATCTTGGGGAATATTACACCACTCATCAAGCAATGCCCTCCGAACTTCCGGTTGACAGGTGGGAGGTGGTTGACGGGCTGCAATTCGTCGGCCAAGCATATCCCACACATGCTCTATTAGATTTAAGTCCGGTGAGTATGCTGGCCCAACCATACGGGTGATATCCTCCAATTGAAGGCATTCGTCTACAATGTTTGCACGGTGAGGACAGGCGTTGTCATCCATAAACAGAAATTCAGCACCCATGGCGGCCCGGAAACAAACGTACATGTTGTTCCAGAATGACATCCCGATAGAAGTGGCCTGTCATCGTTACACTCTGAATATGCAGGTCAGTTTTGGAACCAAGAATAATTCCTCCCCAAACGAGCCATCCTGCACCACCGTAACGGTCCGTTCAATGGTGTTCTCTTGGTGGTAACGGGTACCTGACGCTCTCCATATGAAAGTCCAGCGAGAATCAGACTGCAAACTAAACCTGGACTCGTCGGAAAACATCACACAAGACCACTGTTGCGGTGTCCACAATGCATGCTCTCTACTCCAGGTTAATAGCAGGCGACAGTGAGTTGCGGTAAGTGGAACACATCTGACAGGCCTGCGAGCATATAGACCAATGTACCCTAAGCGTCTGTACACGGTCTGCCTTGAAACTGTCGTACCGGTAGCTGAAGAGAGCTGACGAGACAGGTGTGATACTGTGCTACGTCTGTTTCTTTTGGCAGTAACTGCTAAATATCGGTCCTCATTCGGCGTTGTAACTCGGGGGCGACCTGTTCTGTAACATCTACTCACATTACCATCATCTTGGAATCGTTGCCAAAGCCTGAGATGACACTCTGGGCGATTCCAAGTTCCTCGGATACTTCCAGCTGGGTACGTCCACATTCCAGTCGTCGGATAATTCTACCACGTAAAAAATCATCCAAATGCTTCCTTTGTGCCATAACTTTGCGGTTATTGCACTGAAAGGCTTTTAAAGCGCTTTTGAACAATTTTCCTTCTTTGCCACCATTCCTTATATACCCCTCTCTTACACTCGTCATTGTGTCGTACTATCCGCGTCATCTGGTGGTTTCCTGTAATTTGCATATTCTTCTTCAAGATGTGTGTGATAATTCTGCAGGTGAAATTTTTATTTTAGAGTTCAATTTCTGTGTGATTCTGAATTATCCTTAATTTATGGACATGAGTGTAGATTATTTCATATATATATATATATACACTGTCTACCAATAAGTATTTTTGACACCCATGCAAATGACGATATCTGTGGTCCTGAGGTAAGTCACGGACTCCGCCGGTATATATTGTGTAGGAAACAGCATCGGCATTAGTCGCATGCAAGATGCCGCGCAGTTCGGAGCTCTCTGATTTCGAGAAAGGTATAATTATCGGGTATCACAAATGTGGCCAATCCTTAAGGGACATATCTAGTGATCTGAAGTACCCAAAATCGACAGTGGCCTATGTGATTAAGAAGTGGAAGGTGAGCGGTGATTGTCGGAATGTGCCCCGAGTCGGCAGACCAACGAAACTGGGAGATAGAGGCCGACGAGTGCTCACCAGAAAAATTCGGAAGAACCGCACCCAACCGATGGCCCTCATCCGTGAGGAGTTTCAACAGGCATCTGGGAGTATTGTTTCAATGAATACCATCCGTAAGGAAGCCCATCTGCATGGTTTTCATGGTCGTGCTGCTGCCCATAAGCCCTTAATCACAAAGTCCAACCGCGCTGCTCGGTTAATGTGGGGCAGAGCACATTGAAATTGACTGTAGGTCAGTGGAAACGGATTCTTTGGAGTGATGAATCAAGGTTCACCCTTTACCGTTCGGATGGCAGGGTCTGGGTCTGGCGTCTGCCTGGAGAACGTCTCCTGCCAGAATGCATTGTACCAACAGTCAAGTTCGGCGGAGGTGGAATTATGGTCTGGGGTGTTTCTCCTGGTATGGACTGGGACCCTTGGTCCCCATTCATGGTAAGCTCAACGCCGATGCCTACTGCACTATTTTTGGATGACAATGTGCTTCCTACGTTGTGGCAGTTTTACGGGTTGGACCCCTGTTACTTTCAGGACGACAATGCCAGTTGTCATGTTTTGACGTTAACCAAGGCTTGGTATGGTGCCAATGGAGTTCATCGAATGGACTGGCCTGCCCAGAGCCCAGATCTCAACCCTATCGAGAACCTCTGGGACGCGTTGCATCGCCGAATTCAGGGGTGCACTATCCGTCCAAAATCGGTGAAGGAACTTCTATGTCTTCTCCAAGCCGAGTGGAAGAAAATACCACTAGCTGTCATACAAAGAGTTGTGGAAAGTATGCCCCGGAGGGTTCACGCTGTAATTGCCTCTCGTGGAGGCTCTACCAACTATTGATTTTGAATACAGTTCGTTTTTCTTTTCTATCACAGGTGTCCAAATACTTATTGGTAGACAGTGTATATATATATATATATATATATATATATATATATATATATATATATATATATATATATATATATATATATATATATATATATATATATATACTATTATTTTCTATCAATTATTCGACGGTTCTGTCAATTTCGATATCTTTTAAAGATAGTTTTCCCGTAATTATTTTAAATGTTTTTTAATTCTTGGTATTTTCATGGTATTTTTATATAAATGATATTATCCTTTTTAATTTAATTTTCTTCTCATTCACTTTATTTATTCTTATTATAAGAAGCTAATTTTTACAAGAACTTTTCTGCTTTTCTTTAGTTTCAGTGCGTTCAGAATCACCCTCAGAGGAATTAAAATAATTTTTTTTTATGTAAAACACAGTTTTAATTACAGGAAAATGCATATCAAAGATTGTTCATACAATAAAATCTCTCTAAAATGAAATTCTATAGAATTTTATTACAATAAATTAATTAATTAAAGGTCAGCACAAAATCCCTCATAGTCTGTAATCACTCATAGTTATACTTTATTGAAAAAATATAATTTTTCAGAATCAAAATTCAGCAACAAATTCATAGCAAGAAAATACTTTTATCAAGGTTCACTTAATAGTATATATATATATATCACAACCCACAATTACATAGGAACAATATCGTATCATAACCAATATATATATTTCCTCACTATTTCTACTACTTTACAACTGTAATTCATGAGAAAACTTTAGTAACACTTACAAGCAGAGGGTTGACAAACAATTTGTTTTGTCATAGATCTTTGAAAGGCAAGACTCCTCTCAAGTGCAAGGCAAGACTCCTCTCAAGTGCAAGGCAAGACTCCTCTCAAGTGCAAGGCAAGACTCCTCTCAAGTGCAAGGCAAAGACTTTCTCTCAAGGGTTTGTCTTTTGAGGAAAACGAACCTCTGATTGCTATATAAACTTCTTCAATTCCAGAAAGTTTCTCTTAGAAGGTACATAAAGAAGCCCCGCTTCTGAATGAAACACTTCCGCAAAAGTAAATGCAACCTATATGTTTACCAAGAATTCTTTTTTATGCGTATTGCTTTTATAAAGTACCCTTTTTTTTGTGAGAATTGCTGAAACAACGAATTGCTGAAAACAATCACAAATTCTGAGGTATTTGTTTAAATAATACATATATTTTTTATATGTTTAATATCTTAATTGGAAGCTAAATATAAAAAGATTCAAAACATACAATTTTTTAACATTCAAAATTTCCACTTAATATTTAAAAAATTATTTTAATAAAATATTTTTTGATATTTTTTTGTATTATATGAATTGTTAGGTTTTTTTATATAATTTTAATTATGCTCTCGTTATGTGATCAAACAAAACAATAATGGCGTAGCTTTGGACGTAGTAACGGAGCTATCTAAATTCGAAAAAGATGCTGTATTTTTTTGTTCTTCAATTTTATCCATGACATCCTAAGTAATAAATTAGTATTGTCTTTTCTCTAAAATTTAATATCTTATTTGGCATCTATGAAATCAGTTATGTCTAATAAAACATGAATTCAGAGAAAATGAAAACTATTAATAAATTTTGTATAGAAAGTTTTGTGTATCTGACGATATTTTAATCAAATGATTTTAAATTATTTATAAATAAAACTTTTAAAGTTAAATAACACATTGAAAGCTCTTTTATAAAAAAAGAAACTCTTAAATGCGAATTATTAACTAAAACTATAGAAAAATATATTAAAAAAATGATCAACAATTATTCTTAAACAATTTTTACAAAATTTTTAATTTTCTTTTTTTTTTTTTGTACAAATGTTTTTAGGTAGTATTACTTCAATTATGAGAAAAAATCATACGAAGTTTTCAATAAACAATTTAACCTCTTAAAATTATATATTCAAGTTCCCAGAACTCTGAACAAATCTGGAAACTTCGAAAGTTTTAACGATGTGAAAATATTGCTTAATTTGTAGTTCGTCAAAATAAATGGCAGATATTTGCATTTGAATTGGTTTTTCATTAGATAAATTTGATACACAATAACCATTAAAATAAATTAGTTTTTTTACAATATTAAAATTCCTTGATTTATTGGCAATAGCCATTTTGTTAGAATTGAAATTTTCTATATCATCGAAAAGCAGCTATGGAGTGTAATTTTGTTGATTCTTAATCAAACTGCTTCTACAACTTTTTGCTTATGTATTATATAACATATTAAAAAACTATGCTTTATATGCTTTTTACATTTTAAAAAACTATGCCTTTTCACAAATTTCAGAAAATAAATGAAACTTGGTAGTGATTTCAGTTCTCTTTCAAAAGAAAAAAAAAAAAAGAGTTCATGGTGCAAACAAAATTTTGAAATGCCTCTGTACAACTTGAAGGTTTCTTTTCGGTTTGCATTTTTCCCACCCTTGAAAGAAGCAAACTCAGTTGAGATTGGGCCGAAGCTAACGAGTTGGAACGAGCTGACGATTTCCAGAAAAATAGATTGCAAGAAATGCGGAATCGTCGGATTCAAAATTTCTCAAACCCTCAGCCCCACCTACAAAATCCCCCATCGCAAAATTCTTCTGACAAGAAATCTCCCGCTCAATGATGCAGCCCTTTTCGATAAATCATCGATTTCTCCAACTTTTTTCCTCTCCAGATGCGAGAGATTGGATCCCAAAAAGTGGTATTAATCCAGTTTTTGAGTCAGCTACACCCAGTTTTCCCAAATCGGTTATTCATTCAACGACCAGTCCCTACTTTTGTTTCAAGCGGATAAATCACGCATATTTATGCTGCTGGGGTATGATGGAGTGTTTCATTGGAATACTAAAAATGTTCGTGAACTGTTTTTTACTCCGACTGATTTCGGACTGATGATTGCATGAAAACTCATTTTTATTTTGTCATACATTATTTTTTTCCAACTGTATGCTCTAGTAAAAACCAATTTAAATATTTCTTTATGTTTTTTTTTTTTTTTTTTTTAAATGCATTTAATCTTGCCAAGATTATATCTTTTAACTCATTTTAAATATTTAAATACTTTTTAAGATACGATTCTAAAGGCTGAAGAAGAAAGGCAGCAATACAATGAAGTATATTTTTAAGTAAATTTTTAATAAATCATAATGAGATGGGATAAATACTTTTTATAGCTTTGCACTAAATATTACACAAAAAAATTAAACTTTTCTAATTTTCTTTTTAATTTTAATTATCTACTAGTAATAATTGTAATTATCTCTCTGGTTCCAAAGTTTAAATCTTTCAAGAATATTTAAGAAAAATTTAAATAATGTAGGATTAGGCTCTTTAAATTACATATTACATTAACGTGATAAATAATAAAAATTCTAATGGAATATTAAAAAATTGAGATTTGTGATTTTTAAATACCAATGTAACCAAAAAATCATGATTTTAGTCCATAACTGGGGAGGCTCGATCTCAAAAACAACAAATTAATTTTTTCTGTTATTACTAATCTATCTTGATCGAAATCTTTGGCTAGCTTATTTTTTTTTAAAACTGTAATAATTTTCTTCCACTGATAAGAAATTTTTGCTTTTACTTCTCTTTTTAAAAATAATAATATTTTGTATTAAAAGTGGTGTGTGCAACCTCCTAGTGTTATAATTTAAGCTTCAGTTCTGATATTCAATCTCATATAAATCCTACAACTTCGTGATGTATTTTATATCGAACTATGAGAATAAATGAAGTTGAAGCATATTTAGTGATTAAGGTGATACTCAAGGGATTTTGCATATGAATGTTCACATTCATTGTTTTCAGAATTCTCGAAGTCAAACAGAAATCAGGGAGTATTCTTGGAATCAAGGATTAAAGTTATTTATCTGAAAAATATTATGGAAAAATCGTTTTAAATATTCAAATATTAACTCAATGAATTGTTAGAATTTCTTCACATAACATTCTCGGTCTTCCGGGATTAAGACCTTATGGAAAATTAAATTAAAAAAACAGCTGACACAAAAAGTAAATTTTCATAGAAAATTATGGAAATTTCTATTTTCAAATGAAACGCTAAAGTATATTACAAAATGCACAGATGTGAATGCAAATAAGTAGAAGAATATAAATTAAAAATGCAGGAATAAACCGCAAAATACGTATGATATTGAAATAGATTTTTTAGGACTCATGCTGAGTCACAGAACACAATGCCGAGCAAGAAAGAAACGAAATTTAATAGATGAATAAAACAACCTCCAATGAAAGAAATAGCAAAAATAACATAATTATGCAAATTTTTTAATATGTTTAGAATGCGTGCAAAAGTTAGCCGTGATCTTTCACAACGGTGAAATACGGTGAATGCGTTCTTGACAAAAAACGCTTTTGTACTTTTAATTAGGATTTTAGGAAATTAAGCTGAGTCACAGGATACAATATCGAGCAATAAAGAAACTACACTTGAAGAAAATCCGCTGCGCTGTCCCTTCAATGAAAAAAAAGGTAATCCCCTTATTTATGAATGTCTTTAGAACATTTAAAATGCAAATAAATTTGTCATGATTTATTCATAAGAATACAGCGACTAAATTGTTTTCTTATCAAATGCTGTTTTTACTTTTAATTTGAAAGTTATTAAACGAAACTGTATCACAGAACACAATGCCGAGCAATAAAGAAACTAAACTTAATAAAGGAATAAAACACCTCCAACAAAAAAAAATAGAAAAACATATTTATGCATGTTTTTAAAGTGTTTAGAATATTTGCAAAAGCCAGCCGTGATCTTTCCCAACGGTGAAATACGGTGAATTGTTTTCTTGTCAGAAAGCGCTTTTTGTACTTTTAATTAAGATTTTAGGAAACTAAGCTGTGTCCCACGAGCAATAAAGAAACTACACTTGAAGCAAGAGAATCACGCTGTGTAGTCCATTCAATTTAAAAAAAAAGCAAATCCTCGTATTTATGAATATCTAACATGTTTAAAATGCATAAAAAAATCTGCCATGAGTTTTCCACAAAAGAACAGTGACTAAATTGTTTTCTTATCATAAAATGCTGTTTTTATTTTAATTGGAAAGTTGGGAAATAAAACTGAGTCACAGAACACAATGCAAGGCAATAAAGAAATTATACTGAAAGGAACAAAACACACTGCGTAGACCCTCCAATGAAAAAAAAAAAAAGAAAACCTCATATTTACGAATGTCTTTAAAATGTTTAGAATACATAAAAATATGCCATGATCTTTCCACTAAAGTACTGTTACCAAATTGTTTTCTTGTTAACAAAATGCTGTTTTTACTTTTAATTAAGGCATTGTCACTTTTTTCATGCATTGTGTAATATCTCATTGTTTCATTTTTTAAAATATTGCTTTGAATTTATATCAACGGAATTCTTGAAACTTTCCATAAATGCACAACAGTAATATTAGCAGAAATTCATACATTTGATATTTATTCATGCCTTTGTTTTTGAATGCATCCGATTATTAACTACACATCATTAAGACAAACTATTTTATAGAAATTCAATAATAAGTCTTACATTTGAACTTTTATGATGTTTCATTGTAAATAAAAAAAATATCCAACCAGTATTTTCTGACTTGCGCACATTTGTCAGTATTTTTCATCTTTAAACGTTTCCTTCATAAATCAAAAACATCTTTTATCACAACAAAAGGTTATTCCATTATTCAGTTTGAAAGTTTTCCACCCTTAATCTTTTCGATCTTTGGGCATTTTCATATACTTGATTATATTTCCCCTCCCACTTTTGAATCTTCTTTCCATTTCTCCCTTTTATAGGTTTTACCTTCAAATGATTTCAGATTTTTTTAAAAGAAATCAAAAATTTTCTTCCTTAATCTAAAATTTATAATAAAAATAATTCTTTTTTAATAAAACTTTGTTTGTTTGTTTGTTTTTTTTTTTTTTACTTTTAAATTTTCTAAATTTTCCATACAGTCGAAATGCTATTTCTTCACTTCAATTCTCACATTATTTTAAATTAATTTTATAAAGTTACTATTTCTAATGTTATTAACGGTTGCCGTTATATTTCTTATTAAAAACACAAAAACAAGTGACTTTAACAGAAAATTGTATGCTTTAAAAATACTCGATTTTCTTTATTATAATTGGAAATAAAAATACTTTTAACCTAGTAGAGCAAATTCCATTTTATTTTTAAAAATACCATTAAGTTTTAATAAATAATATAATGCATTGCAATATTATTTTTTTTCTTTCTAATGCAGCTGGCAGACACTTAGACAGCTTGGTCTTGGATGCCTTAAGGAAAGCTCTGCACAGACGTTACTCACTTTGCATTACCCAGGGGGCGCGTGTCACTTGAAGATAAGCCCCGGACTCGGAGTAATAATGTACCCGCAACACTCTACGATCCTATTAGTACCGGGACCTACGGTTTAAAGTGGATTCCGAACCACTACAAACATCCATGGCACCTCCGGGACTCGAACCCGAAACCTGTGGTACCGAGAGCCAGAGCGCTAGCCACTCGACCATTCAGGCCCCGCATTGCAATATTATAAAAATAAAATTTCATCAATTTGACTTATTTTTTTAAATTATCAATAATATTTCTAACACTTATTTAATTTTTTAGATAATTAATATCAGATTTTTTTCAGAATGAAGTTTATACTCAACTGTACCGCTGAAACATATAATTCTTATATTTATAATAATATATTTATAAATATAGGAATACAATTATATAATATTATATATCATCGTATATATAATTATATACGATATTTATATTTTTTATATTATATTGTAATATTAACTATATATATTTAGTTTCCAAAAATGTGCACCAAGCTGTTTTTGATATTTGCTTTCTCTTAAGCGTTTTACTAGAGTTTGCCTTCATTTTCTCACTTCTTAATTATATCTCTTCACAGCAGGGCCTATATTATTCAAATAATGTTAATCTCTGAACAAAAGATCACTAAGACAGTGGTTTTCATTTCATTTAAATAAGCATTTTTTTTTTATTTGCTCTTTGCCTTACTTTTATAATTAAATCCTTCCTCGACACATAATGATTCATCTGTCAATAAAGCTTTCTTTTCATTTGAATACTAAACGTTTAATATGAGACTTCTCAGTCCACAATTTAGTTGCTAACAACTAAATACAAAGCATTTCGTCAACCAAGAAGAGGTTTTTGTGGATTCCACTAGTTGCGTTTATGCGTGTTGCGCATACACAAAACCATTCTTTTTTGGCTCTTGCTCAAAATGCTTTTCTTTGAAGCTGTACGAACGACTTAGCAATCATAAAAGTCGATTTAGTGTATGAGTACTGCATTGGAATTGCCGCATTTTTTAGATAAACAAATAATGAGAACAAGAGAGCCCTCAAGTAATGTTACAATAAAATATTTAATGCCCTCTTTTATTGGCTTTTGACATAAAATAGATTACGGAAACATCATTTTGTTTAAAAATAGTTTGAAACTGCTGCATCGTAAGGAGAAAGAGCAACACATAGATTCTCAAATGTAGCATTCATTTCTTCTAATAAGAATACCAAATCGAAAAGTTCATGTAATTTATCAAAATGTATATAATGTTAAAAACAATAAAACGTATTTGTCTTGTAGTTATTTGAACACTAAATTTCCTGTAGGTATATTTTTTTTCAAATCAGAAAATATATAAAACCAAAACTTAATTAGAAACAATTAATAATTCTGCTAATTAATATATGTTTTAAAATGATGTTATTTAAATAATTTTTCAAAAACCTTTGATGCTTGCAAATCAATTATCCAACACTTATGTTTTTGGTGTATAGGGTTCTGTACTACACAGAAAGATCAATCAACTACTTCGAAGGAGGCAGAGACTTATTATGTTGTGAATTATTTTTTGGATATTATTTGACCTTTCTAGCTTTTCGCCCATAGACATTTTGAGTAAAATAGAGATACGAAAAATCTCAGCCAATCGTCTGAAAATTATTACGACTCTTTACTGCCAGTTTCAGATATTTTCATCCATCTAAAATTCCACTTAACATTATTATTTGTAACAATAATTTTATGGAAGACTTTCCAATAATTTGTTTTATTGATGGTAATAAAATAAATAACATAGTTGCTTTTTTGTATACGTCATATATAAAAATGGTTATGAGCTAGAATACCATCAATACATAATTATTAATGAATTACCGAACTGCTGTTCATTAAAATAAATAAAAGAGCAAAATTCTACCTATTTAAAATGTATAATTTGTACAGATTCACTGTCTTTAATAAAATCAGTGAAAAATTGCATCTTACATTAATATTATCATAAGTATTTGAAAGATTCTTAATACCTTTTCTGAACAAAATGTTATTGTAACTTTCGTCTTTTTCGTGGTATTACAAGAATTTTCGACAGAGAAAAAAGCTTATCGGCTAGGAAATGAAGCTACAAATTGGACACAGTAATTATGTGCCAAATTCTTATTATAAAATGAAACTCAAAGTCAAATCTGTAAACCATGAAATAAATCTTACATAGAATCATCAACGAATTCTATCACAAGGAAATATTTTCCCTCTTTTTCCCAGAGGCTTTCCTGTCCTCAATTTTTCTCTTATTTTTGAAATACTTAGTTTTTGACTGGGAATGTTACTTTTAACTCATTAAATAGTTTTAATTTATGCTCTACTGATCTTTGCAACTACAGTGAAGGTTGTAGAATTTTAATGACACACTTTTTAACTATTCAAGACCTTAACAACTTAAATAATTTTAAGAAAATAGCTGACACCCTAAAAAGAAAATCACCATCAAATTTTTATCAACTTGTTAAAGAAGCCAGTTTTACAGACTTTCCTAAATATATCAATTCCTAATTCAATGTTTCTTCAATCCATTTCCTCTCTCTTTTTCTTATATTTAATTTCTCTTTCGTATTGTTAAATGAGTCATATTTTTGTGGTGCACAAGAATTCCTTTTAAATTTCAATCCAAAAAAGTTTGTTAAAGTGTTCGACAAGATTGATGGGTTTTGTGAGCCAACATGCAAAATCATAATAGCATTGGAATGAACATTGGATTTTAAACCTTAAATTTACTTAAGTGCTCATTATAGAAATAAGATGTATTTTATTTATTTTTATAATTTTTATCTTAATGAATATTGTCAAAATAAATAATTATTAATTCTTCATTGTTCTTATTTAGATGATGCAAAATCTTTTCTACAACGACAGCCCTGTTATTTTTTATTTATTATGCTTTTACAAACTAACTTATCCATTTAAAAATATAATTTTACTTTTTATTGAAACAATACGAAAAGTAACAAATTGATATTAAGTTAATAGACAGGACATCTCTGGAATATATATATATATATATATATATATACTATTTAATATTTAAATAATATACTATTTAAAATTTTTAAATTTTAATAAAATTAAGTATATTAATATATAAAATATAATATTAAAAATATAATATTATTTATTTCATAAATTTATTAAAATTATAATATCATTGATTTATTAAAAATATAATACTTTTAAAATATCTTATAATTAAATAAAATATTTTCATCTCTAAAACACCATTTTCAGAGGAACAATCATCAATAAAATGTATATCAACTTCTAAATTGAGGGAGAAAAATTGGAAGGAAAAGCAAATAAAAATTTAAAAAAAACATAAATTGCGACTTATAAATTGTCTCAAAGCTAGTTATGTTACAAGTTTTAAAAATTAAATTAATACTGTTGGTAATAAATTTGAAATTTTAATCATGATTATTATCATATTTTTAAATTCAGTTACAAAAGAAGTTTCAAAATGATATATATTTTCTATAGTTTTTAACTGATACTTTGTCAAAAAAAAAAATTTTGTGATTAATGTTTGGCTGAAAACTCTTTTATCACAAAAAACCACCATTTTTATAATAAATGTTTTAACTAAATTGTTCTAAAATTAAAATTCTTCATTAAGTATATTCGTTTATAATGCAATGTGTTAACGTTTTTCCTTAATATATTAAAATTCTTCATTAAGTATATTCTTTTTATAATGTAATGCGTTAACGTTTTTCCTTAATATATTAATCTTTTTTCTACCTCTGAAAATTCCAAGTTTCTTTTACTGCAAGTTTTATACTGCGAAATCACATATCATTTTTTTTATTTATTTATTTTCTTAAAACTCAGTCTCACACTTAAGTTCTAAATAAATGCCTTTTTCTACATTTTTATAAAAATAAACTCACTTTCATAATTTTCAACGAGACTTGAGAAATTGAAAATAAAATAAATGGTTCTTTCGCATATAACTGCAAACAAAATCTTTTAGCGTTCGTTTACATTTCTCTTTCGAAATAAAATGGGGTCTGCTGCATTTTCTACTGGTAGTCGACACGAGAAAAATGATATGCGCCAGGAAGATTTCAACAGTAAATTTAATATCACGACCAGAAGTGTTTGAAATGGACTCTTGAAAGAACCTCGTTTACTATTCTGACAGATGGCTAAAAAGAATAGAAATAGACTTTCTTTATTCTTCTCTAATATTTGGAAGAATGCAAATATTTAAGGAAGTAATTCAATATTTAAGCGATTTTATGTAGTTACGAGAGATTTAAAGGTATTAAAAAGTCAGCATATTTTTTTAAATTGCTTCTTAAAAATAATAAAAAGTGTTGTGTTTTATTACTTTGCTGTTGAGAAAAAAAAACAATTTCCTTTTAAATACACTTTTGAAGATTTTTTTAATTCTTCCGCATAATTGAAATTAACTTAGAAATTTCTGTTTCTCAAAGATATTTAAAGAATTTGTAGTTAAAAATGAATTTTATAGTTAAAATTTTAGTAAAGAATGGTTTTTTAATTATTTATATAAATGTTTTATTCCATCATCTAAAAGGAAACAATTATTAAATTGCTTCTTTAAAATAATAAAAAATGTTGTGTATTATTACTTTACTGTTGTGAAGAAACAATCAATTTCTTTTTTTAAATATAGTTTTTGAAGATACTTTTAATTCTTTCGTATAATTAAAATCAATTAGAAATTTCTGTAGCTCCAAGATATTCACTGGCAGTTAAAAATTTTAAACAAAGGTTTTTAACTATTTGTATAAAAAAAAATTTATTCCGTTATCTAAAATGACTCAATTATTAAATAATAAAAACTGTAGTATTTTAATTCTTTCACATAATTAAATAATTCTAATATTTGAAAGAATGCAAATATTTAAAAAAATAATTCAATATTTAAGCGATTTTATGTAGTTATGAGAGATTCAGGGTATTAAAAAGTAAGTGTATATTTTATAAATTGCTTCTTTAGAATAATAAAAAGTGTAGTGTTATGTTACTTTACTATTGCGAAAAAACAATCAATTTCTTTTTAAACATGGTTTTTGAAGATTTTTAGTTTTAAAAAAAATATTTTTTTCCTGCATAGGTAAATCAAGATAATTTCTATGAAATTAATTGTAAATTTTATTTAAATAATCCGTGTAATTAAAATAAATTAGAAATTTCTGTCACTCCAAGATATTCAATGGAGTTACAGTTAAAAATTAATTATTACAGTTAAAAATTTTAAAGAAAGGTTTTTAACTATTTATATAAAAATGTTTTATTCCGTTATCTAAAATGAATCAATTATTACATTGCTTCTTTAAAATAATAAAAAAAGTAATGTTTTATTACTTTACTGTTGTGAAGAAACAATCAATTTCTTAATAAATATATTTTTTGAAGGTTCTTTTAATTCTTCTGTATAATTAAAATCAATTAGAAATTTCTGTCTCTCCAAGATATAAATTAACAGTTAATAATTTTAAAGAAAGGCTTTTATAACTATTTATATAAAATGTTTTATTCCGTTCAATTATTAAATTGTTTCTTTAAAATATTAAAAAATGTAGTATTTTATTACTTTACTGTTGTGAAAAAACAATCAATTTCTTTTTTTAAGTATAGTTGTTGAAGATTTTTTTAATTCTTCCGTATAATTAAAATCAATTAGAAATTTCAGTCTTTCCAAAATATTCAATGACAGTTAAAAATTTTAAAGAAAGGTTTTTAATTATTTATATAAAATGTTTTATTCCGTTATGTAAAATGAATCAAGTATTAAATTGCTTCTTTAAAATAATAAAAAAAATGTAGTATTTTATTACTTTACTGTTGGGAAAAAACAATCAATTTCTTTTTAAGTATAGTTGTTGAAGATTTTTTTTTAATTCTTCCGTATAATTAAAATCAATTAGAAATTTCAATCTTTCCAAAATATTCAATGACAGTTAAAAATTTTAAAGAAAGGTTTTTAACTATTTATATAAAAATGTTTTATTCCGTTATGTAAAATGAATCAAGTATTAAATTGCTTTAAAAAATAATAAAAAATGTAGTATTTTTTATTACTTTACTGTTGTGAAAAAAAAACAGTCAATTTCTTTTTAAATATAGTTTTTAAGATTCTTTTAATTCTTCAGTATAATTAAAATCAATTAGAAATTTCTGCCTCTCAAGGTGATTAATGACAGTTAAAAATTTTAACGAAGGTTTTTAACTATTTATATAAAATATTTTATTCCGTTATTTAAAAGGAATCAATTATTAAATTGCTTCTATAAATTAATAAAAAATGTAGTGTTTCGTTTATTTACTGTTGTGAAAACGCAATCAGTTTCTTTTTTAAATATAGTTTTTGAAGATTATTTTAATTATTCCGTATAAATAAAATCAATTAGAAATTTTTCTCTCAAGATATTCAATGACAGTTTAAAATTATAAAGAAAGGTTTTTAAACTATTTATATAAAATATTTTATTCCGTTATCTAAAATGAAACAATTAATTTTACTTCTTTAAAATAATAAAAAATGTAGTTTTTTTATTACTTAGCTGTTGTTAAAAAACAATCCAATTTTTTAAATATAGTTTCTGAAGATTCTTTTAATTCTTTCGTATAATTAAAATTAATTAGAAATTTCTCTTTCTCAAAGATATTAAAAGACAGTTAAAAATTTTAAAAGGTTTTTAAACTATCTATAAAAAAATTTTATTCTGTTATCTAAAAAGAATCAAAAGCATTTTGGATTCAAAATAATTACGGATTAGATAGTTGCTAATTGTCAAAAATAAATATTTAAACACTTATTATTATTTTTGTGTAAACTTATTCTTAAAATTATAAAAGTGGCAAAATTTATATATTTTTATTGTAGAGGGTTTTTTTTTTTTTTTTTTTTTTTTTTTTTTGCTTTTTCTTTACTAATTTCGTATGCTGTTTTTAAATTCAAATACTTATTTTTATATTTTCAATTATTAAGGAGCGCTTGTTAAAGCTGTATAGTATGAACAATATTTGAAATACCTGAATATTTAAATATAAAAAATAACACAGGAAAAAATTATTTTTCCTACATAGGTAAATCAAAATAATTTCTTTAATATTAATTGTAAATTTTATTTAAATATTTTTATTTTTCTAAAAAATTTAATGTTTATTAATTCTTGTTTCAGTACAATTCTTTGTCAAAAAATGTTGTACAATATTGTTTTTAAAATAAAAGGATTAACACCTTAATAATAAGGAGATTGATTTTTTTACATATAAATTAAATAAAAATTAATAAAAGCAATGTAAAACACAGATGCTAAACAAACATTTTAAAGATGGATATTTCGAAAATATTTTAAAACGTTAAAATATTTCATATTAAATGCTTATATATTTATAATGTTTTTCAAAGAAAAATTACTTATTTGTTGAAAATAAAAATATATGATTTTCGTTTCAAAACTCGGTTTAGTAAAAATAAATTACTCAAATTCAATAAACTTGCACATTTCATTTTGCATGAATTTTATATATCAAATATGTGATATTTATGCTAACAATAATCTATGTGACCTTGTCTAATAACGCATATGTTATTTATCTATCACTTATGTTATTATCTATCATTACATCATAATTCATTTTTACTTTCGAAATATATCTTATTACACCAATTGTTCAATCTTTCACTAACATATTTAAATAATTATTTCACATTCCTCATAAATGTTAACCTAAGGGTCATAAACAATTTTTGTTCATCCATAACTTGTTTAAAGAATAAAAATATATTATATTAAATATATATATTTAATATATATAAATATATTATATATTTTTTTATATTATATTATATTAAAATGTATGATATTATATTTTAATGAAGAAAAAAATATACAAATGCTATAAAACAAGAATAAATGAAAGAATTAAATTATTACTCAATCCAAAAGTAACTATTTTCAACTATGTAATAAATGCAGAAGCATATGATTTTGGCATGGCAATTTTGAAGCGTTCAAATTTTCTTCATGCTAAGTTGTTTATTTTATTTCAGATGAAAAAAAAAAAGTTTATCCTTAAAATTTTTAATTCTATAAAAGACAGGAAATTGTGCAAATTTCCTTCTTAGCATTTACTGCAAAGAAGCAGCATTCAATGTTCTTAGCATTCAATGTATCTTAGCATTCAATGTATTTTTTAGCATTCAATGTTCATACTATTGCTTTAAAATTATAATTTTTAATACATATTCCAAATCATCATACAATTTTTAATCAATTTACTTTTATAAATATTCTACTAAGACTTCAGACGTAAGTACATGATGAATTAAAATTTGATCACTTAAGAAAATAAATTTGTTTCTTACAAAATAAACTTAATTTGTTTCTTACACTTAAATAAACTTAATTTGTTTCTTACACTTAAATAAACTTAATTTGCTTCTTAAACTAAATAAACTTAATTTGTTTCTTACAAAAATTTAATTTGTTTCTTACAAATTTAATTTGTTTCTTACAAAACTTGATTTGTTTCTTACATAAATAAATTTAATTTGTTTCTTACAAAACTTAATTTGTTTCTTATACTTAACAAAACCTACACACAACTTTTTATTAATTTTTTACAATTTACAAAATGTTATACTGAGTTAAACATTTTTTTTTTTAAGTAAGTATTTCTTTTTTATGATCAAAACTTTTTATTTTTTTGGTTTTAAAAAAACATTTATTATATTTCTACAACTAATAGTTTCAATATGAAAAACAGTTAAACTTTTGAAACTGTATTAATACTATTACTAAAAGAATGTCCTAAACTATAAAATGAATTATTTTTAATTCATGTATCACTCATAAAGGAATAAAATCTATAATTAGAATAAACACATTATACAATGAATCAATAAAACATAAATACGTTTTAAGCGAAGAAAATGAACTGCCTATACTAGACTATATATAAACAATAATTCTATGCAAAATTTGACTGAAATGAATGCATTGTCGCTAAATTTCTATACTAGCTAAAAATAAATGCACCAAGCAATACTAAGTATTACAGTGACTACAAAGGCAAGAATTAAACTTGATTGCTTTATCAAAAGGGGGATAGTGAGGGAGTTCTCAAGTATGAGATACTTAGTATTCAATTAAGTTTGGTGCTCCACAGAGATTTAAATTAAATTTAGTAGCGGTGCATTTCTTCCGCTGAGACACAAAAACAACACTCGTCCAAAAGGGTTTAGTTGAATTTCCAAATTTGCCTTTTTTTTTTTTTTTTTAAAGTCTAGTTAGGAAACGGAAGATGTTGGAATAGATTTCTGTCCTTCGCTTTTAAACGCACACATGGGATAAGTAAAAGCACTCACCGTAAACAATCCTCCATTGTCCTCTCTTTGAAAAACTAATTCAAAGTGGCGGTTGGGACCAGAGACTTTGTCGATTCCGTCTCTCATAATGCTTGAATGACTCCCGAAAGGATCCTTTGTCCGCTCTCATGTTCATGATTGAAGTTCTCCACATTTTATTGTTCCTTTATACTTTTTTCTCCCAAGGGAGTGAGAACATGATCGTCCAACCAGAGTGAGGTGCAAGGCGAGATTCTAATCTGTGATGAAATCATCATGCGTATCGAAAACAAACTGTTTGTAGGCGCATGGCCAACGCGTGTCGGTGAGGTGACAGTGCACAAACCACAGTCAACAAATAAGAGATGCAATAAAATTGCTTATCGCAGTAGTTTAAGAGTTTTCCGAAAGTTTGTTTGAATGAAGAGTTCAAAGTTCATATATCTTAGCATTCATGCAAAAAAGCACCACTGTCGTTAAAGTTTACAGTTTTCTCAAAGCTTTCAGAGATCTTGAATAACGTCCCGTATCTGAATATTCATTCATAAAGCACAGATTTTTATGTCCTTAATTATTTTTCACAAGAGGTAAATTTCAAAGTTTTTTTTTCCGTTAGGAAGAGTTCAAAGTTTTTTTATTTATAAACAGTTCAAAGTTTTTCACTGTGAAAGAGTTCCGAGTTTTTTTTCCAATCAGTAAGAGAGTTTCAAAGTTTTATATTTATATATAAGTTTGTGTGGGACACTTCAAAAAGTTCATTTGTCTCAGCATTTATTCAAAAAAGCACCGCTTTTTTTTTTTTTTCAATTTTAACTTTCTGGTAAATACTTAGTGTCCCGTCTGCAATATCTCTTAAAAAGCCAGCAAAAAGTTTTTCTCACTGAGCTGATCTTGCACAAGATCTATTGAACACTAACTAAGACACACAAGAGCGGCTACTTAGCAATCGAAGCGAAGAGAAAAGCAACAAAGGTTCAAAAGCTACCGCGAGAGCAACAGTTCCTCTCGGCAAACTTTTTTTCCGTGAGCGGCCGGACGAGCGTGCCGGCTGGGAAACGCCAAGCGCCCGCAAAACTTTGTTGCGGGAAGAGTCCGAGGAAAACACTGTTCCAGTCCGGCGGAAAAGTTTCGTGCGTGCTCAGGAAAAGTTCTTGTCCTGGTGGGGAAAAATCGTCGTCTGGGACGGGATCGGAGCGGGCCGCTACTAAAAAGTTCAAAGTTCCGGGAGGGACAACTTCGGATGGAAAATGTGTAGTTGGCGCAAACGGAGGGGGATCGATTTTTGGGGGAACCAAAAGAAGTCACTCACCGTAAGCGATCCTCCACTCGCCCTTTCTGTAAATCCACTGAAAATGACGGACTGGTTTCTTGGCGGATTCCACGCTCCCGTAGCGCCTCAGGGATCCCTTGAAAGATCCCCTCACCCTGCGAACGCTCATGTCTGTCGCACATGCAATGCCTTTCTCACTCTCCCGCACAACAGCAACTTGAAGACCGGAGGCTCGGGAGCCGCATCTTCGTCCTCGATTCGAAGTGGTGTGAGGGAAAGGTCGCCCGAATGCCACCGCGATCGATACGCATCCCGTGCGCAGATGCCATTCAGCTCTTCGTGGGGGGACCACCCCCAAAAACTACCGCTACTTGTGCCAACAAAAAAGAAAAAAAAGCGCGCGAATCGCGAGGACGGCCCGTCCCGAGGCGATCACTTGTTGATTGGACACCGGCCTCGGAACATCCTCCCACAAATTTGCCTGCCCGTCACCGGTGAAGTGTCATTGGTTCCTGTGGCATTTTTTTATAAGCCACCTGGGATTAATTCGCGAATTTGCATTTCAAAAGACCCGCTTGTTTATGCTCCCCGCTCTCCGAGAGAGTCATTGGAAAGAATTGAGATGCACGAGATTCAACAAGCTAGTTTTACTTTTCGTTCCGTGTTCTTCGTTCTTTATTAAATTAGAAACATGTATTTGTACTCAGTATTCTTTCTATGTCTTTCTACCCCTGCTGAAAGAATTCATATAGTTTGAATTTAAATTAAAGAAACTAAAAACTTTAATTAAAAATTCTAATGGTTATATGACCGTTTCTTATTCCGTGTTTAGGCCCTTTCTTCATTCTTTATTGAATTAAAAACATGCATTGAAATAACTCGGTATTCTTTTCACTCGTTTTCTACTGTTGGAAAAATTAAATATATTTCGGTTTACTATCGTCATTAAATAATTTACTACCAAAGATTTCATACTATTTGAATTTGAGTTAAAGGAACTAAAAATTTAGTTAAATATACGGCATATTTCCTTTTTGTAATTTCTAATAGTTAAGTATACTTTTTATTTAATTTTACATGATTGTTGTTTATTGAACCTTATAATCTTACATTATGGTTATATAATAACATATAGAAAAATAATAAATCTTCACCTGTTCAGCCCACCTGTTACGTAATCTTGCATTGTGGGTATGTAGTATTTAATCCTACAAAAGCAGATAAAATTATTTGTTTTGTTAGAAAATTCTAAGAAAGTACAATGTTTTAAATATAAACACAAAATAAAGTAAACAAGGAAATTCAAAATGGAAAGAAACAGTTTTAGATTTAAAAACTTCAACTGATTTGAACAATTTATCATTTTCTAAAAATGAACATTAGAACTTCAAAAAAAAGCCTACCCGTGTGTCGAAAAATAAAAATCATCAATCATCAAGATGTAAAGAGAGAGTAGCTGCGTTTCAAATAGATTACATATGTTCTTGAGATTTGGAGTTCTTTTTGAAACAATGTTTTACTCATTGAATAAAAATATAGAGAATAGCAAGCATCACAAAAATTATAAACAAACTGCACATCTTTTGATGTATGAAGAGTTTTACATTTGTTTTCGGGTACACTGCATTTAATGCATTTTATATAGCTATTTGAGTGATATAAAAGTGAAGCTCCTTTGTACATTTCACAATGCACTAAACAATATTTAACAATAAAAAAACGATTATTAGCTGTTTTGTAATTATTACTGAAGATTACATTTATGACCTGAAAATAAGCATGTTATAAATCAGAATGAATGAATCTGTTATCAGAAGGAATAAATCTCTTATTCATTCTGATTTACCTGTTACTTTGAGAATATTTTTTTTTTTTTTTTTGGATTGCTCGAGTCATTGTAAATAAATATTACTGTTATTTGAAAATTAATTATAACAAATATTATTTTTATTTGAAAATCAATTGTAGCAAATATTAGCAATAATTGTAACAAATATTAAATTAATAAAAATTATTATATGTTCAGATATGTTATAATATATATTATGCAGATATGTTCCGGCGTTGTGAAACTGCATTTTTTTTTTTTTAGTTTTGGCAGAATATATTAGTATAATATATAAGTATATAGTATATAAGTTATTATATATAAGTATAAGTGAAAAGTGCAAATTTTCATTTGGCAAATCGTAATGAAAAATTTATTCTATCTATTAACTATTTACGTATAAAAAGAATTCAAATAATAAAATATGAATTAACCAATATAATAGAATATTTGAAAAAACAAAAAATATTAATAACGAACACAACAACATAAATTTCAAAAATGTATAATTTTAGTTTCATGAAAATTCTTAAATACAAATAAAAACTATTAGCGAAATGATTGAGCCATCAGATGATGCTAGGCACAAAATAAGGATTTTGATTAATTAAAGATAAATATTTTTATAAAAGATATTATTATAAAAGATAAATATTTTTAACATTTTTGAGATCTTTGACACCACCGGAGGACATAGTATTGAACTCAATGAAAAAGGATCGAGATTCTAAGTGCTACAGTATTTCAGTTATCTGAAACATACCATCCATTTATATGTATTTTTTTAGCACTTTAAGCTCAAATTTGAAAATAAATATATCATTTAATGGGGGACAAAAAAAAATTATATAGTTGCCTTTTGGAGATTTCTTTTAAATAAACTTTTAAATTCCATTTGTTCTTTACAAGAGTTTCATGATTTCCTTTGTTCTAAATAATAACTGAGTTATGAAAGGAGTTACTGTGGTAGAGCAAATTGTACTTTCAAATTTTATCCTCTTAGTGAATGTTCTTTCATTGAAAGTACGAGGGCCATTTTTTTCAAACCTAAGATGGGCCACAAAACAAAGACAGGTGTGAAGGACAATATGGTTTTATTACCAGAAATTAAAGGCAATAAAAGTTACTTTTCCACATAGAACATTGAGATGTTTGTAATATCAATGAAGGGGTTTACAAATGCCCTCTTCAAAATAGATTGCCGCCAACGCATTGAGATAGGTCTCCATGGCGTCTTGAAGTTCTTCGTTACCGAAACGCTGCTTTTCCAAATCTCTCTGAATGAATGTCACTCAGAAAGGAATGTCACTCAGTGCTGAGTATGGATTATATTCCGGGTGATTGGATATTTCCCCACTGAAATTGTGCAAAATGATGTTTGGTGACTACAGCAATATGCGGTCTTGCATTGTCGTGAATAAATACAATTCCAGTCATAAACGCAGATCATTCTCAAATGAATTTCTGCTGCGTTATTCCATTCTGCCTGTAGGAAAACGAAGGACGTTGTCCAACTTGCACTTGGCGAGATAATCAGCAATGTTGGCCATGTTAACGGGCCTGTAGCTCAGCTCCAAATAAAGTTTTGGACTCTACAGTGATAAATTTTATAATGTGAAACTGCGTAGCAATGTAATGTGAAAATCCAAGTTATATAGCATGGTTAGATCACTTAGCAGTGAATTCGGAGGTAGAAAAAAAAAATGCCGTCATAATTTAGTGAAAAATTAAAGTGAAAATGATTATAAATAGATGAAATAAACATTTTTTTTATATTCTTAATTATATGTTGCTTTTAATATTCTTCATATAAGTTTTTTAAATTTATTACTCAATAACTTCTTTTTATGTAAAACAAATTAATTTTTCCGGTAAATAAAGCGAAACAAATTAATTGTTCCAATCATCATTTTCAAAAGGAAGTTTTGACATAAATGTATTTTTGTAATTGCGATTGAAATTGTAGATCTTTTGAAATACAAGAAGATATTTTGTCTACATAGATATTTTTGTCAATGCAGATATTTTTCTATCCGTGCCAATTCAAAGGACTGTATTTCTTATTTCTTGTTCGGAAATTAATTTCAACTTTGGAGGCATTGTATGGGAAATTACCATTATAGACCTACCATACAAATAGTCCAGCAACTAGCTAAATTATATTGCTGATATTCCAAATGTTGTTTAATGTACTCAGTACAACAATAATTGCGTACGAGATTATTAGTTAATCGCACCTCAAAACAGAAAATAAGGGTTGCATGGTTAATAACAGGTTGTACTCCATGAATTGCGATGCACTCTACACTTCCGGCGTGGAATTAGTAGTAAAAATTTCAGATATCTCTTTGGGGTATTGAGCACTCCGTCTAATCAAACTGAATGTATAAGAAGTGGAGGGTTGATGCTGGTTAGGAAGACAAGTGCTCAACGGAAAATAATGAAAGCGCAAGTCATGGAAGTTATCTCTTACCCTGAACTGATGTTCAGCTGAATGTGCCATGTGTAAGATGTATTATCGTGTCGAAAGATACCATTGTAAACTACCTTACAAATATCTAAATTATGTTGCTGATGTTTCAAGGGCTGTTTAAAGTACTCGGTACAACACTAATTGTGCACTAGAGTGTTAATTTAACGCACCTCTCATCAAGGAAATAGGGGGTTATATGGTTAAATTCCCATGAATTAGGATGCATTCTTTAATTCTGGTGTGGAGTCTGCAAGCAGGATCTGTGCGTTTACGATCGTCATATGACCATCTAAAGCTTCCAACCTGCTTTTATTGCTTAAAATGATAGATAGGCATTGTGTTCTACATTGTAAACATTGGCGATACTGCAATTACCGTTCTCGGTGTTAGGAGGCTTGAGTCAGTTATCCTTCCAAAGGCACATGTTAGACGCCTTTCCAATATTTTCCAATATTAACTGTTATTTTCAATATTTCCTGTTACCATCCTTCCATAGACACCAAGTCAGTTATCCTCCATGATTATAATTGTGCTTCCAGTAGACGGTTGTGGATTGCTTGCACGATCACCGCAATTGCAGATTCAATTCGAATTTGCGATGCTTTTGATAATCTGCTGGACAAGGCAATTCCTTTTATGCATTGATCGATCCGCTCATCATCCTGACTGTGGTCACCTGTTCCATGTCTTCTCTAGTAGGAATGTTCCCTGTACCATCAACATACGGGCATAAGTACTTTTAATCCAATATGTTCCCCAATACGACTATACGATCAATCAACCTCGCGGAATTTCACCAGACGTATCCAATATCTGCTGATATCATGAATATGTATTCCGCGTCCAGGCATCGTTCATGTCCATGAATCACATGTACCAAAAACTTATTATAGTCACTTTGCCTTTCGCCAAAATTTCCCCAACAATAATCATGCTTTAGTTTAACAGCTCACCCATTTGTTTGAAAATTAATGTCGAGTCTACATGAATCCTACTACATAAACAAATATAAATTTCTTAACATTCGGTAATACTTTTTTTTTTAAATTTCGGGAGTCTTCATGGAAAAATAAATTGTGATTACTTACGCAAAAATAAATAAAGGATAAAATCTACTTTTTGTTTAATGTTTGTAAAAATGTATATCACTCTACATTTTTTTTATTTAGTATCAGCAGCTTAAGAACTTCAAATTATATGGAATGAAAATAATAAGAATATTTGATTTGATAAGATTTACACTTACCCTTATGCTAATGCATTTTAATAGATCTAGTGCTTTTATATAGTTAAAGGATAAACAAATTTTTCAATAGTAATTTCATATATTCTAGACTTTTTGATTTGTTACAAAATTTTGAAAAGTCACCATCAGCATCCTTTTATTGTTAATGATTCATTTTTTACTTCATTAATAAATGTCGTAATCACTTATTATTCAAAATAATACATTGAAACTTGTCTAAGAAATCAGTGTAATGTAAGGAAGCATAATATGCTTTAAAATTTTGTGCCTTGAAAGGATAGTTTCATTATCAATATATTTTTAGGTATAAAATCCTTGTACTATATGCATTTACACACACACACACACATATATATATGAAAAAAAAATGTTGCTTATTTTAAGAAAAAAAATTATATTTCATTAGT
Source organism: Caerostris extrusa (assembly GCA_021605095.1). Taxonomy (NCBI): domain Eukaryota; kingdom Metazoa; phylum Arthropoda; class Arachnida; order Araneae; family Araneidae; genus Caerostris; species Caerostris extrusa. The sequence continues at coordinate 65,131 of BPLR01013342.1, read as the reverse complement.
AAGATATACGAATATTTCCTGGTGCAAAGTATATTAAATTTGTAAGGCTTGAAGGCGAATTCTGGAATTTCTCGCAAGTAAATCATTATAAAAGAACTTTATTGGTTTATTCCATATGATACTCCTCAGTATACAACTGCTAAAAAGTCTCAAACACAAATTGCTTAGACCTATTTAACCAAAATATTTTCCATATATATTAGTGTACTTCTACCATTGATTACAAATCTTTTTATGCCAGTTTCAAAGAACAAATTTGACTTAGAGTCATTAAATTCAGTAAAAGAAGTCTTGTAGCTTCATGATTAATATAGTGTTTATTTTTTCAAAACGTTTCAAATGTTTAAAGAAGTAGTAATCAGTAGAAGACAAATCTGGTGATGGGACAGAACTTCAAATTTCTTTTCAGTTTCTGGCGTGTGGCTTGGAAAACATGAGGTCATGCGTTATCACGCAGAAGAATAACGCCTTTTCGATTCACCAATCCTCTTTTTAATGATTAAATTTTCTGATGCACAAGATCAATATGTTGACTGCAATACTGTGCATTAATTGTCTGGCCTATTACTAGTAACCTATAATGGATAACTCTTCTCTCTGATTCACCAAAACGGCACCATTGTTTTCTTTGGATGTAAGTTTGGTTTGGAAGCATGTTTAGGTTTGTCATCTGCATCCAGCCACTGTGCAGAGTGTTTACAATTATCATACAGTATCCACTTTTAATCGCAAGTTATGATACTACCCAAAAAGGAACACTTTCTTTGCCAACTAACAACAGTGGGCTGAAAAGTGGATAGGCTGACACATAGATGGCGCTACTAGTATTAAATCCATATGATTTTAGTTAGCCCCTAACCATCAAAAGACACGTGTATAAATTTGACGGCACACACTGAACACACTTTGAACACTAGAAATGCTATAACCTCACTAAAAATGCTATAACTCACATACTAATAGTGCAACAGCTGTCAAATTTATACACGTGTCTTTTGAAGGTTAGGGGCTAACTAAATATCATATGGATTTAATGCTAGTAGGGCCATCTATGTGTCAGCCTATGAACTTTTCAGCCCACCTGTTACTCAGTGATGTGCAAATCTGCAAACGTTGTAATTTCTACCTATTGGTCAACTCGTGTAGAACCCATTTGTCAAGTCTTTTCACCTTTCCAATCACTGCAACATGTTTCGAGACCATTGCTATTCCTACTTTAAAATCAATAGCAAGCTCTCTAACACTTACTGTGGGGTTAGCTTTCTTCATTTGCCTTCAGAACATTTTAATAGAGCACACTTTTAAATCTTCTACTGAGTTCATTTTCCAAACACATAATCTCCTGATTTGAATTTCTCAGACTATCGCACAGTGGGACAAACCATCCTAGTTTCTGGCAAAAAAAAAAAAAGCAGCTTTTGATCCAATCGTCTTGAAAATTATATTTAAGGGTTTGAGGGGATTACATATTCAAATTTAACAGTTTCAAAGCTCTTATAGCCCTTTAAGCCCGAGAGCATACGATCGTGCAGGTGAGGCATTTTTGAAATTTTTTTTCGTGGAAAAGTCTAATCCGTACGATAGTGCTGATGATAGTTATATTAATGTTATTGAAATTATCCTTCTGATACCTGTTAAATTTATTTCGCAAGTTAAACTGTTTTCTGAAATAAAAATTTTTACCACATATAAATAAAGATAATATTAGACTAATAGAATTTTCCTAATTAAAACCAATAACTCTATTAATAATAATTTTTTGTTTATGTTTCACATTATGAAAAAATCAGTATTGCTAATAACAGTCAATCATTTTAACTAAAAACAAAACTTAAAAATAAAATTAAAAAACTTTTTTCTTATACCACTTGTCACATCGATAGCGACATTTTCTATGATACACATCCGACTTTTTCCGTCGATAGCGACACTTCCGTGGGACCGTGCGATCCGATGGAAGGAAGGTTTGGTTTGGTTTGTCGCTCTACGGTCATCTTGTGCACACTTTAGGCTAAACAGACCGGGCCCTACAGTTAAAAGTGGATTCCGAACCACTACAAACATCCATGGCACCGCCGGGACTCGAAACCGAAACCTGTGGTAACGAGCGCCAGGGCGCTAGCCACTCGGCCATTCAGGCCCCCTCATGTAAGGAAGATGGAGTACCAGTAGGTAGAAATAGGACTCGCTCCGTGTCGTTGAAGAAGGGCAGTGACTTCCGGTAGGACTTTTAGGGCAACTACCTTGCATTTGCGTATTGTATGAGAGAAAACCCGGAAAGGTAGTCCAGGTACCCTACTAGGTAGTCCGACTAACGAGGCAAGATGCTGAACATCCCAAACGCCATTGAATCTCTTCGTTTTTTGAAACAGTGTCTACAACAAAGCCACCAGCGGATTGAACCATAGCCCTAATAATCACCAGTAGCACAAGTTGTTACTGAGCCTTGAGTCAAGCATAAATTAAAAAATAATTAAAAATTTTATCTGAAAACAAAATGCACAATTGTAACCGAACTCTGACTTTTCTTAATCAGTTTTTGAATTTGATTCCCATCCTTCACTGTAAGATTCTAAAAGATTCTTTTAAGAACAAAAAAAATACTTTGAAGAAGTTGTTTCACGCTTGTCATAAATGGTTCAGAAGAGTGTAAAAAGTTACCTTCATCACATTTCTCCCTCGAATACTTTCTACAAAAATGTTCATGATATTAGCATTGAGTCTGTTCAGATAATTGTTCAATGGATAGCATTGACGATAATTAGCGTTTATTACGATTGAACAGCTCCAAACACTGCTTAGAATCATCAATTCGTTGCTGTTTTTGGTCGATTGTGAGCTCGCGTGGCACCCAATTTGAAGAGAGCTTTCGCATATCCAAATATTCCTTCACGATATGTCCAACACGTTCCTTTGATATCTTTAGGGTCTCAGCTATCTCAATCAACTTCACTTTACGGTTATCAGAAATTATTTTGTGGACTTTTTTGATGTTTTCATCGGTAACAGCCTCTTTCGGGCGTCCACTGCGTGCATCGTCCTCGGTGCTCATTTCGCCTCGTTTAAATTTAGCAAACCACTTCTCTACGGTTGATTATTTTCCTGGTGCAAAGTCCGAATAATATTTATCAAGCCAAGCCTTGGCTTCAATAGTATTTTTTTTTTCGCCAAAACGCAATGCTTTATTAACACATGAAATTCCTTTTTATCCATTTTTTTCAAAATAACAAAAGTTGCTTCACTAAAAATGCTATAACTCACATACTAATAGTGCTGTAGCTGTCAAATGTGTACACGTGTCTTTTGAAGGTTAGGGCTAACTAAAAATCATATGGATTTAATACTAGTAGGGCCCTCCATGTGTCAGCCTAGGAACTTTTTAATTCACCTGTTACAGCATTAATGTTTCGTGCTGCTTGGGTAGAAGAATGTCAAGTTTATATTCATTCAGCAACATTATCCTTATTTTGTGGGGTTCCATGTTTCTATTTGTTTTAGATTTCCTTAAAAATGTCAAAATCTATATGCAAACAAATTATACAATTATACAAAGAACAGAATAAGCAATAAAATTATGTAGAACCCTCTTATTTAGCTTAATACTTGTCGATATATATTTTATAGAACTTCAGCTAATAACAAAAAGTTCATTTCATATGAAACAACCCAATAATTAAGTTTTTGTTCTGATAGAATGTTTTGTCCCGGAAGATATCCCTTTTCTAATTATTTTTTCCGACTTTTTAGTTACTTCTTTTATATAAATAGATTTTTCTATTTCGAATATAATCTATCTTATTAAGTAAAGATTTTTCATTTTGATCGAGTTTGTAAATTAAGGATTAAAGAGACCATACTCTCAGCTATAACCACTGAACACAATCTTTAAATGACAAAAATATTGAATATTAAATTTGAAAAAAATAAATTTAAATCAATTAAAAACAACAATTAATAAAGAATTAATTCAACATAAACAGAATTAATTGAGCACGAACAGAAACATATACAAAACTATGATGTCAATTTTATTTTGTTGCTAAATTTCTATCACAAGCATTTTGATTTAATTAAAAAATTAATTAAATTTTCGTAATTTTTTATTACTCACCAAATAAATGCATAGTGAATTCAGAAGGGGAATTTAATAGCGTTTAATTAATGTGCATTAACAAAATATAATTGTTATATGAGAATTTAAACCAGATTTTAATGAAACATAATATTCATGAATTTACATATAATTCCCATAAGAGAGATCATCGTCATCATCATCTTTGGCGCAACAGCCCCATGGTGGGCCAAGGCCGTCAGCCTCCTGGCAGATTTCGAGACAGAAGATGTTTTCGTATTACGGGGTAGGGTTATCAGCTCTACGCACAACACTCTACAGTCATATTAGACCGACCGGAAACGATAATCGAAACACTACAAACATCCATGGTACAGCCGGGCCTCGAACCCGAAATCTGTGGCACCAAGTGCCAGAGCATAAGAGAGATAGCTTAAATAAATGAAAAAGAAAAATTGCAGATTTCGTGTTAAAAGTTTTCTCTGTTTCATTTTTATCCTTCCATTTTGAGCGAAGAACTGGTTTATTGATGTCTCAAAGGAACAACATATTACCAAAAATATCTCGACAATATAGCTCCATCAACTATTTATTGGAATCAGATTTATTTGTATCAGATTGTATCTATCAGATGTATTTATCATTGGAATCAGATGCATTGACTCATCAGATGTATTTATAGCCTCTATAATTTTATTAAAAGCAAGTGCTCTAATTATTCTATGCTGTTAAACTACCTCAATACATCTCATTATGAGAGTTTATAAACATAATTTCTGTATGAATTTGTAAGACATATTGTTAAAGAAAAGGGATTTACTACTGCGTCCAAAATGTAAGACCCATTTTCAATATAAATTCCCGGGCTTATGGAATTTCTTTTTTTTATGTTTCTGGCACTGTCCTTGACATCTGTGTGAAATTTCATATCAAAATATTCATTAGTGTTTGAGTTACGCTTGGCTTGGGAGACGATAAAACTGATTCCGGCGAACCTGAAACATATAGAATGTTGCAGAAGGCATTCGGTGAGCATTCCTATATCCGAAAAAGAAATGCTTTACAAGTGGTATAAACAGTTCAAAGAAGGCAGAGAAAGCGTTGAAGACGGAGAGCCCTCTGGTCGACCATACATCTCAACCGACGAAGCTCACGTCCAAAAATTAAACATTTGGTGCTTGCAAACCGTCGATTTACAATTAAAGACCTTGCTGAGGAAGTTGGAATTTCAAAAGGATCGATCCATTCCATTTGGGGCCTCAAACGCGTCAAATCTCGATTAGTACCTAAAACACTGAATGTGCCAGCTCACACTGCATTGATTCTTCGTGACTTTTTCGCCGAAAATGAAAACCCATAGCGTTCCACGACCACCGCATTCACACCATGCGACTTCTGACTATTCCCTAAACTCAAAAGACTACTCCGGGGACACGTTTTGAGTCGATTGAAGAGATTCAACGTGAATCTGCTAGCGCTTTGAAGGCCTTCCCTGTCGATGACTTTTTAGCATGCATTGAGGATTGGAAAAAAAGTTGGCATAAGCACATTGTGTCCCGAGTACTTTGAAGGTGATGAAATAAATTTGGAAGAATAAGTAAATAGTTTTTGAAAAATATAATTGGTTTTACTTTTGGGCACAGTAGTACTTATTCAATTGAAATTAAAATTAAGTGTAAATGACTCAAAATGCATCGAAACGATCAAAAAGCGTTTCAACATTAATAGAATACTCATCAGATGCATTTATTAAAAAGCATGAGCTCTAATATTTCTAAGTTGTTAAAATACCTCATTATGATTAATAGTTTATAAACATCATTTCTGTTCAAATTTGTAAGACATATTTTTAAAAGAACTTATTCAATTGGAATTAAAATTATGTGAAACGATCAAAAAGCGTTTCAACTTTAATAGACTGAAAATGATTAATAGTTTATAAACATCATTTCTGTTCAAATTTGTAAGACATATTTTTAAAGGAACTTATTCAATTGTAAAATTATGTGTAAATGACTGAAAATGCATCAGAAACGAAGTAAATTCTGAAATCAACTTCAGGGAGAAACCGATAAACAACAATCTTTTTAAATCATAACCGAACGGCCATTGGAAGTGCAAAAAGAGCCCACCATAGATCACCGGGGAACTCGTTATCCTGTAAATTATAGACTTGTTAGAAGTGCGTGCTAAATTCCAGAAAAGCTGACACAAGAAACACCGATGATTTACCGAAAAGCCTTTTCTCTGTTCTAATGACTGATATGACAGACTGTAGAAAATCACTGAAGTCAAAGAATGTGGAATGGAGTTATTTTACTGTTTTAGAGCAAGTCCATAAATCACACAACTGGCTTGAGTCTTTTTGACAGTGAAGCAAAGCAAAAAAAAGCAAAAGAGATGCAACAAACTACCCTTTAAAATAACTCTAATCGCGATAATCATATTTCGGATGGTAACACATTCGACTTAGAAATTCGAAGTCAACACATTTACGTGTTCTCATAAAATGATTAAAGATTAAACTTTGTGATTATAGATTGATTTGTAGTATTTTATTTACATGCATTGTTCTCTCAATAGATCTCAGATACAAAGCATTTTTAAATACAAATACGTTATAATTTTTATAAGAAAATCAATTGTGATAGAGTAAAAAGTAAAATAACAATAAACCACCTTTTCAAGGAATGGCATTAAACATAATTCAAATTTACTGAACCTGATAGGTCCTATTCAGGGACCACTATTAATAGATTGCAGCTTGCAATAGGATAAACCGATTCCTTTTTGATTCCTACTAGTAGTGCGTACTACAGGTTGAACCCTCCAATCGACTCATGGCAACGTAACAAAGTTCGCAACTAGCAAGCAGAAAGACTGAGGTTCGAATCCCCCTGGAGAGTTTGTTGTAGCCGCTGCTTTCAGAAGCTAGGAGATTTGATGACGATTGGGGGCAATGTACGTAAAGCATCTTGCGTCGGTTATCAAACTGTCTGGTGGGAATTGTCTGCGTTTTCTCCCATACTACATTCACGTAAGGAATAGTTACCCCTAAAAGTCCTTTCGAAAGGCGTCCTTAGCCGTTCAACACTAATCAGTAGTCTGTGTCGAGGTGCACGATAGGTATACGAGGCCCACCATTATCTTTCTAACTGGGGTAAGGCTGCATATCCATTGTCATGGGGCTGAGGTATGGAGTAAAGAAAAGGGCTCAGCATCGAACACCCTGGAGATGTCCATTGTAGTCACTGCTTTCGGAAACGATGAGACTTATGACGAATGTACTAACGTGTATATAGCATCTTTCCCCGAGGCTGTCTGGTGGGACTTTTTCCGAAATGTGGGCTTTACTCGAATAAATTAAAATCAATTAATTAGACTTAAACTCAATTAAGCATGTGTTGAATGCCTTAGACTACTAAATTGAAGCTTATCAAATGGCTTTTCATAAGCTGAAAAGTGAGCTTTCACATAAGTTGGGCGCATTTACATTTGATCTACACTTAGGTAAACTCCATAAAATTAGGATGTGATGTTTGAACTTCCGTCAGAGGTGACAGTTCACTACATATAATAATATTACTTTTTTACTAATAATTTTCGTAATTTCTTACTACAACTGTTAAATAACATTCATATTTATTAGAATATTTTTTTGGATTAAGTTTAACGTAGCTGATTATAAAAATTTTCGTTTTAGTAAAATTAAATGGATATTTATGGTCATTTAAAGAATGTTCACTATAAATTAAATTTTAATTTTTAATTAAAAACTTTTATAATAAATTTAAATTTTCTAAATCTTTTTGAAAAATATCAGTATAAAATTTCAACTATGATATGATGAAAATTCAATTGCTATGATGTATTTGTTAGATTAAAAACTATTGATTTAAATTATTAAAAATTAAATATTTAAATTTTTTTAAATTCTAAACAGAAAAATCATGTGTATAGTAAAAAAAAACCAAATTGAAAAATGATACTAATGGTGAAAATAGATTAAACTATAAATCTTTAAAATGGCAATAAAACAATAGGTGAAAATTTGGTGTTACAATTAATATAAGTACAGAACAAAACCAAGATGAGTGTCATAACTGTTTTGTAGGAAGAGTTTAAGGATTCGAACTTTGTCATTATTTTAATCTGCATAATTAAGGCTAATTGAAAATTATAGAGTGGGATTTGCTTTAATAACAGACTATTTACAAGAGTATTTTCTTAGTTTTCCTCAGTTTAACAAATGTACCTTATGACCTCCACCAAGGTAGTATTTTTCACACTTTATTTTATTTGTTGTTAGCTCTCTGGGGCTGGGTGTCATAGGTTTCGGGTTCGAGTTCAGAATCCACTTTAAACAGTAGGTCCTGTCTAATATGACTGTAGAGCGTTGTGCGTAGAGCTGACAACCTTACCCCGTAAAACAAAAATATCTGTCTCGAAATCTGCCAATAGGCTGACGGCTTTGGCCCACGACGGGGCTGTTGCGCCACTGATGATGATGATTTATATGCTGTAATGTAGAGGACTGCAACCTATGGCATATAGTGAGTAAAGGTAAATCTAATACAAACCAGTAGTAACGGAAAATAAGTCAAGTGCCTGATAATTAAAAAATATATATTAATCAAATTTTGGGTCAATTTTACCTTAATAGAATATATATAAAAAGCAATTTAACATTTAAAAGCTAAGTATCAGATATTGTCTTCTAAATATTATATATAAACATAAATTCTTAGTTTATTTTTATTTGCTAAGCGAAATTTTGATGACACAATAATATAATTATGATAAATAAAATTACCAACAAATCTTAAAGGTAAAAGAATATTCTTTTTTTAATGCTTTAAATAAAATCAAAATAAATAAGTTATAGCAAAAACAATTAACAAAAAAAAATGTGATAACAATAATAATACATGAGGCATTTAATAAAGCAAATGAGACATTTTATTAGTAAATACTAACCAGTGTATCTTGTATGAAATTGTTATATGATAAATAACCTGTTATTTCTATTGGTAATTACATATTCACTTTTAACTTATATAATTATACACTGCAATCATATAAATATATAACTTATTGCATACATTTATATGCTAAAGGCTAATTTTAAATAGAAGCCAATATAAATAAATATGACTTTTTTTCCTCTTCTTATTTCACGTACTCCCTGAATTAACTTACCTCTCACAACCTACTTCTTCAATAGTTGTAAAATTGTTTAAAAGTCTATCTCGAAAGTTATAACTATAAGTATAGAATATAACTTTTTGTCTCCTTAACTATAAATATATTATGTTATAGCATATTTTATTGCTTAAATTTATATGGTAAATGTTAGATTTAATGAAAAGCCAATATAAATAAAAATTTTTTTGTTTTCTTCCCAACTTGAACCAACCTTCTGGATCCTAAAGGATCTGTAGAATTTTAGAATTTAAAAGCCAAAGTTTTAAAAGTTCTAACAGAATTTGTAGAAAATTATTTTTTTGTCTTCTTTGAAAAAAGTTAAATAATAATTAATAATTACATAATTAATAATTTCTTTTTTTCTCCATCTTGCCTATTTCTAAAACATAAATTTTCAAATCACTTACAAAAAGATTGAATACGCATAAATGAGCGATAATACAAGAGGCATAATACATGTTTAGGTAAGCAAATGAATGCTATTTAAAAGCTATTAAGACATGAAAATTAAAGCTTATACAGATATTTTTGAGACTTAAGATAAAATATATACTGACGCCATATTGTTAAAATATGTTAAAGATTGTTGTATTTAACATATTTTTAACAATATGGCGTCAGTACTGTTGTATTTTAAGATCCATCGTTAAGTCTATGCTAATAGTAAAAAAACATTCGAATTTAAATCACGGTATTAATAAATGAATAAACTAAAAAAAATTATAAGACTTATCTATTTAGGCGTCAGGAAAATGCAGAAAAGAAATTCTGCTTTCTTTCTTACTTTTGAATACATATTATTAAGTAAAAATGTGCAGTTAATTCTTTATTTCTTCTTCAAAAATGTGTTATTGCACAAGAAGCTGTTTTTTAACAAAATATAAATTTCTTAAATGAAGTAAACATTTTTTTTTTTTTTTTTGCATATTTTATCTATACTTATTACCTTAAATTTTTTTTGGCGTTTGTTTACATTTTATAAAATAAAACTTTGTATTTTATCCTCTTTTCTTGTTTCTCATTTCGTTAATGTTTTTAGTCATTTTATGTGCATTTTTAATATCAGCTCTAATCACTTTTTTTTTTGTCATTATACATGAAATATCGTTGGCTCTAAAATGTATCGGTACAGAAGAAAACTTACTTATTTTAAATTTTAAATGTATATGATACAAAAAAGAATTTAGTATACGATTCAAAATTGGTAACAAGAAAAAAATTCAAAACACCAAGCATATTTAATGGTATAAATATGCAAATGGATGCAGTGATATCATTATAGGATAGCTAGTTTCTTAACAACAACAAAAATTTCATAATCACATAAATATTTTAAATAGAAAAAAAATTAATGAAGTACAATTTAAGTCAAGGAAATTAATCAGTGTAACCGTACTTCTTCCTACGCACTGCAAGAGTTGGCCTCTGTGGCGTTCAGGGCAAATGGTCAGTAGGCCTCGAGACTCTCCCCTGAGAGGAAGTACAACGCAACTTGCGCGCCCGCTGAGAAATGTTTAGGTTTACAGACTTTCACAGAGAAGGGTATTTAGCACAATCCTGTATAACAGTTGGCCTACAGACTCTCATCCGGAGAGGTAGTATATTCCACGCAAACCTAAGTATCAGGTTAGAAGTGATTCCTTCCACACATCTAGAATTATATGTTTTTAAGTGTGTTAAATAATGTCTGTCTATAATTGTGTGTATGTGGTGTTTGTGCGCATGTAAATAAAGCTGTGTGTTTTTAAACTTGTATCTGAAGTCTCAACCTAACCACACCCAGTTACAAACCAACTGCACAACAAACAACACTACAATCTGGTGCCCAACGTAGGGCCGCCTGTACTTGCACACTACATCAGTTTAAATCACCGAATTATTTTTTTTTTTTTAAATTACGAAATCAAATTATTTAATTAATTTTAATAATGTATATTACGCTTTATTTATTGAAAAAGCCCCTTTAACTTACATTCAAATTTTAAAAATTTCTACTATCTTTCGATCAAAATTAGTCTGTCGAGTTATAGATGTTTAAATTTAAAAGACGCTAGGTGAATGGAGAGTTCTAGATTTGGTTTGGTTTGTCGCTCTACGGTCATCTTATACGCACGAGGGCTAAACAGACACAAGGGACAGTTTAAAGTGGATTCCGAACCACTACAAACATCCATGGCACCGGCGGGACTCGAACCCAAAACCTGGGGTAGGAGAGTTCTAGGTGAATTACTGATTGATGAAAGATAATTATGTTGTTGTTGTGACTAATCCTCAACGTCCTGCAGTGCCCGGGACAGACATCCCATAAGTAATCTACTCATGGATGGAGGGAAAGGGGCAACTTCTGTTTTGATGGAGCAGATAGAAGTCTGACTTGGCTCCGTGACGCTCTTACAGTCATATGAGACCGGGACCAACGGCTTAAAGTATATACCGAACCATTACAAACCTCCATGGCACCGCCGGGAATCGAACCCGAAACCTGTAGCTCCAGAGCGCTAGACACTCGGACATTTAGGCCCAATTTATTTAGTTGTTTGGAGAAAATCGTACCCATTATAGAAAGCGATATAACAGTCCTACACAATAACAAAAAATCAAACTACAGCTTGTATTTTTGTAAAACCTTGTTGTTATTATTATTATTGGAATATACATACATACAGTGGGCCACAGAATTGAGTATACACATTAGAAACTTAGAGACTTTTTGCAATTACAAATTAAATATTGCTTTAAGATGATTGAATTTTTTTTACCTTATATACTTTAGTCTATGCTTTACCGTACTATACTTATAAAATTGTTACGCTTATTTATTTTTTACGAAAAAAATAAAAGATCTCTGATGAGAGGAAAACAACACCACAAAAATAAGTATACACCTTTATTAATTTCTTTTTAACGTACAAATTAATATTTTGTTGCATAACCTTTTGCTTGAATTACAGCTTGTAATCTTCTGGACATAGATTATACTAGTGTTTTAGTGGTTTCAACAGAAATTTTAGCCCATTCTTCTCTCAGAACCTTCTTGAGAACTTCCTTGCTTGTGATTTCGTGCTCATGTACAGCTTTCTCTAATTTCGACCACAAATTTTCGATGACGCTTAGGTCTGGAGACTGGGCTGGAGTGTGTAATTGCTTTTTGCAATGGTACAGCAAGTATAACTGCACAATCTTCGGTGTATGCTTGGGGTCGTTGTCCTGCTGGAATATGAAGCTTGACCCAAGTCTCAACTTACTGGCACTTTTTTCAAGTTATCCCAAATAAATTAGTTAAAATCCCCAAATATACATGTTTGTCCATAATACCATCAATAAAAGCAAGCTCTCCAACTCCTCCAGCCGACATACAACCCCAAACGAGGACAGATCCACCTCCGAACTTGACTGTCTTAATGGTGTTTTTAGGTGCCAGTGCTTTCCCAGCTTCTCTCCATATTTTAAATCGTCCATCGCTTCCGTAAAGATTAAACTTACTTTCATCAGAAAATATTACAGTGTTCCAGAAAGAAAATAGGCTTTAAACGATGTTCTTTGGCGAAAATCACTCTCTTTGTCTATTCACATACTTGATGAGTTTTGGTTTTCGTATTGGTGTACGGCCATGAAACCCATATTGGTGAAGGGTACGTGGAATTGTTTCAACTGAGATCTTTTTCCCGATTGTAGAGGACATCGATAAAGTTAGTTTAGAGGCACTCACCCTCGGATCTTTCTTTACTGAGTGAATGATCTTCCTCTTCGCTGTAGTACTCAGTATTTCTTTAGGTCCTCTTCCAGGAATATTGGCCCCAGATCCAGTTTTTTTATACTTCTGTAGTATTTTTGGACACAACCATGTGTTACACCAATCAACGAAGCGATTTCTCGAAGAGATTTGCCCTTTTCGACCATTTTACAACCAATAAACGCTCAGATTCAGTAGTTTCTCTACGAGAGCTCATTTTACGATTTTTAATGAGAAAAATACTATTTAAAAGCGTTGAAGTGCAATAGCACGTGTTATAAGCAGCAGCTACTCCTGAAACTCTTTAAAAAAAAATTTGAAACTAAAAAAAAAAGTGGGGGCATAATTTGCAAATATAAGAAGTGTATACTCAATTTTGTGGCATGGTTTTCTATCTTTTCTTCGAATCGCTTAACTTTTTTCGTAATAAATAAGTTAACTATAGAATTGTGTTATTATAGGATGGTAAAGCAGAGGTTAAAGTATCTAGGATAAAAAAATTTATCTATTTAAATCAATATTTAATTTGTAATTGAAGAAGTCTAAAAGTTTTAGAGGTGTATACTCAATTTTGTGGCTCACTGTATATACAACAAGCTTTTAACAAATTAGTGCATGTTGAAACACATTTAGAACCAACGACAGAATTAAGTAATTATAAATGTAAATAAAATAAAATGTATATAAAATATATTGATTTATATTTATTAATGTCTCCTCCTCTTAATCGCTTCCCTCCTAACTCTCAATGTTTTCATTAAAACCAAATTATTCAGTGAATGTCTCTAATATTAAAGATGCGATTAATAATGGTAGTGAATAGTGTATTGTTCTTGAAGCTACGCTTTCTCTCTCTCTCTGTCAATAGAAAATACTCCTCCTCTTTCAATGGAACATGCGCTGCCTCTTTAAATGGAAAATACTCTCACTATTTCAATAGAAAATGCTCTCCTGATTTCAATGGATTTCAATATTCCGGGAAGTGCTCTCCTTTTTAAACTAGAACAGTACTAAAATTAGTTCCTTTAAAAGCATGTTGTGGAATTTTCTACTCAGTGGTTCCATTTAAGTTGTTTGGAATCATTATGTGTAAGGGGCTTAAAGGCCACTTTTTAATAGAAAAATTAGTCTAAAATAGTCTGTGAAAACGGTTATTAGTAGAAAAAAAAAACTTGCCAGAACTATTTTTATAATAGAAAAATATTCTTTAAAGATAAAAATATTCGTCAAGTATTGACCTTTTATTTTACTTGTACTAAAAGAGAAGAAGAAAATAAATAGAGGAATCATGGCCAAGTGACTGGCGCTCTGGTGCCAGAGGTTTGGGGTTCGAGTCTCGACTGTGGCATGGTTGCTTGTTGTGGTTCGTAATTCACTTTAAGCTGAAAGCCGTAGACCTTTTTTAACCTAATATGAGCGTAGGGCTGACAACCCTACACCGTAAAAAAGGCAGCGTCACAGAGCCAACTCAGATTTTTACCTAAGGGTGCTAAATCAGAACAAAACCACATATTTTGTTTTTAATGTTGAGACATGAAATTTAATATTTCTGTTATCCATATCTAATAATGCATAGTATAATTTATTTTTAGTAAAATATATATATAATGTATATTTAGTTCGTCATTTTTTTACATCTGTAAATACATTAATTCGTGAGGACAGGCATACAATGTGATTTAGTTTGCATTTTTAATAGTTTGTATTACTTCTGTGGTTCGAATCCACTTTAAACCATAGGTCTCAGTCTACCATGACTACTACTACTACTACTACTACACCACACCACATCACTGTGCCTAGAGCTGAGTTGCCCCTTTACAGTTTGGAAATGATGCGGGTGAGAAGAAGTTTAATTGGGCTCTGTGGCGATCTACGGTCCTATGAGACCGGGACCTACGGCTTAAAGTGGATTCCGAACCATTACAACCTCCATGGCACCGCCCGGATTTTACCCCGATACCTGTGGGACCGAACGTCCGGGCGCTAGCCACTGACCGTCAGGCCCCTAGTCTACCATGACTGTAAGAGTGTTGGTAGTAGGGCTGACAACTCTACCCCGTAAAAAGAAAACATCTCTTGTTTCGACATCTGCCAGTAGGCAGTGGGCCTTGGCCCAACAGGGGGCTGTCATCCCAACATCATCCCCGTCAGTGATGGTGATGATGTGTTATTTATGCTCATTCTTAGAAATTTACAAATCATAACGATATATTCTTGTAAATGGATGTAAATAGAAAAGATTCGGTAATAATTTAAAGAAGGAAACTTAGAAAGAATATGCATATCTAAAAATTATATTTTCAAGGTAAAGTTTATTCATCCAAATGAATAAAAAATTATGGAATTTTCTTGACATAATTAATGCTATTTATATAAGCAACACTTTAAAAGAAGCTTATAATCCTTGATATACCTTCATTCCCTCGTTTATAACATAAAATATTTAATCAAAGAAGATAGCACATTATTATCTAATGAGTTATTTTAGTTATGATGAAGTTATTAAATTTTCTGACTTTTAAAGCAGTTTAATAATCATATTTTTGACACAGTTGCATTGATTTGTATATGTAAATTCTTACATTAATTAAAAATTATCAAAGATTAGTCATTGAGCCAGTAATATTAATGACAAAATTTATAACATTGATCTTACCAAATATTTAAATTAACATCATTTAAAAAATTATTGCACAGCAATAATCAGCCAATAAAATTTATTAATCTACAATAAAAGTGATCTCATTTTTAATATTCAACTCTTCAAGTGAGGATGAAAATGTATAGTGTAATGTATGAAAGTCCAGTTATATAATAATTCTGAAGTCATAACTGAAACGCTAACATAATGAAAAAATATCTTTCTATCAGGAAATCATTTAAACTTGTAAAATATATATTTAAAAATATATGCATACTTTCGCAGTTTTCTTTCATCTCCAACATTTGTTATTCACATTGAATGTCTTTAGCTCTGCAAGATTATTTTAGAAACTAACATTGAAGTGAATGCCTTAAAATAATTACCGTTTATAAAATATTTTTCTCCTTCAAACATTCGATTATCAACTGCCGACAAAATGAATTTTTCATATTTTGTATTATAAATTTAATAAGTTATATTTTTATTTAATACAACAACATGTACAAATATACATACATACATACAACAACTCTATTTCTTGAGTATCAATAAAAGTTATGATCTTTTATTTCAACTTTGTAACCAGTTCTCCCTTGTGAATGGGGTAATTTGCATAATCATCATAAAAAGTGTTTGTAATGCGATAATCTACTTGAAAATTTAAGTTATTACAAATCAAACTAAATTCCATTTTCCTGATACAAGCACAAAGGAACGAAGTTCCATAACCATTTTTAATGCTATTTATTTGCAATTACTACATATATTACTTTGTTTATACGCTCAATAACAAGAATTAGTCATGACTTTTTTTATTAGAAAGAGATTTCTCTAAAATCTTGCTATTACATCTACACATCATACACTAACTTCCAAAATTTAAGGAAATATAAAAAAAATGAGATTTTGAAATTCCTATTCCTCGAAATTTAATGAATTTTATCAAAAACATTTAAGCAGTACTTCACAAATTAGATACAAAAGGAAAAAAATAGGCTTAAATGTCTGTCTTGAAAATTCCCGAAATTAAAACATACTAATAAACATAGTATCCGAAATCAAGATGTGGTCAGCTTCAATATGGAGTATGATCTCCTTTAACAGCTCTCAAGCATGACAGCGATGATCCATGCTTAAAATGACGGTGTTCATTAACTCAGTGGATAAACAACTTCATTCCTGTGTTGAAACAGTTCGAAGATCCTGAAGAGCATTAAGTGAGGGAGAGGGACAGGGTTAAGGGCAGCAATACGTTTCCCTAGCACGTCAAAAACATGAGTAATAGGGTATAAGCCCCATACAGGTCCGGAGAATATGTCGGCTAAATACAGCACACAATGTTCCTCCTTGCAAAGATAATTCTCCTTTGTGTAATCTATTATGGACGTATTATAGGATGAAGGAGTCACCAACTGCATTTACGCAAGAACGAAAGCTGCTTAGTTATATAAAACAATGATATCGTCTCTATATAACTGAGCAGAAAAGGGGCCTCTAGGGGTTTGGTTTGGTTTGTCGCTCTATGGTCATCTTATGCACATTTTAGCTAATTAGACTGGGATCTACAGTTTAATGAGGATTTCGAACCACTAGCAAGTATCCATGTCACAGCCAGGATGCTAACCTAAAGCCTGTGGTACCAAAGGCCAAAGCACTAGCCAATTGGTCATCAGGCCGTATGCCTCTTAGAAAGATATACAAATCAGTGTGGACATCCAAAGAAATACTAGCGCGCACACACATACACTAAACCCATCAAATTTGTCTCATTCATAGATAGGCGGTTTCATGAATAGAATAATAGCGGTTTCTCGGGTGCAGTCAAAACAATAACTTAGAGAGTAGGAGGAGTGTCGCTTTATAATAGAGAGTCGCTTCATAAACAAAATCTGACTCCTTAGTAAAGAGTTGATACTTCTATTGAGTTACACATGTATCGACATGTATGCTTGCTCAATTGCCGGTGGTGTGGTATGACAGTACACACAACGCTGACGCCTTGCACATAACTCCTTTTGAGAAGCCTTCTGTACAAAATTGATCTGGATACAAGTTGCTACAAAAGAAGATTTGAGTTAGGTTTGGTGTAGTAGTTCTTTCGCTCCTTTGAGTTAGCTGTTAATAAAGGTCATCTGCTGTAATTACAGTTATAGGTCTTCCTTTATTGCACCTTCTTCCATCTTCTATGAATTACAGAAGGATTCACGTTCAATTACGATGCTATATATCGTATTTAATTTTGTTCATTCTATTCATTCAACAACTTGCCATCGAAATTTTTCACTCAAATAATGCCAAATACTCATATCCAAAAGACATAGCTATCTAGAAATTTCACTTCACAGTTTCTACATGCAGAAGCTACCGATATTTTTAAAGCTTATTTTAAGTCACGTATCTAATGACTTTAAATCATACAATATCACTAATTTGTATATCAAATTTTGTTGCGAAATTATTTTTACGAACGCTGCGTAAATTTTATTTAAATGCACTTATTTTTGTCCGTGTCATCGTAATTTTTCAAGTTTTTCATGAATGTTTTTAAACCGGAATATTTTCAACAATATTCAGGAAATGACTGTTAATATTGTTTAACCACTAACTCAAATTCATATCTCAAGTTTAAAATTTGCATACTCTAACATTTCTGTTTTCTTGAACATTAAGCACAATTTTAATTCAGTGCCGGTATGCAGTGCAATTTTTTACAAGTTTGTTGTAAAACTATAACAAATTCACGACTCTTATTTTATCTCATATAATAAACTACGAAATTCTTTTGCTCAAATAACTAGTAGGACATTAACACAGAAAACCGTAAATATCATAATCTATTTTATATTCTTGACAATAGTTTGACGTAAGATCTCAGTGTTATTTAACGTACATTTACCCAGAAAAGGAATGTAATGAATTTTGTTACCTTACAAAATAAATATTTTGATGGTGAAAATGTAATAAAAAAAATGAAAAAATTATATCACAACATTTAATTCATTAGCCATAAAATCCTTTCAAGGAATTTGAACTTTTAGTTTCAAAAACTGCATTATAAATTGGATGCAATATTTACTATACTAATAAAAAACGTGATGTAAATAAAAGATCATACTCTCATGTTCATCAAATTCTGTTGCTATTTTGTTTAAGATAGTTAATGTATTTTAATTATTAATGAAACGCTTATTAATTATAAAATATGGTTGATTTCTATTGAACTGAATGTCACAATATATTTTATAAGAAGTATAGTTAATTAAAAAATTTGTTTCATTTTTTGCTTAATAGTTATTTTTTGTTTTCAAATTGTTATTCATATCTTTTAACTTATTAATAATCTTATATGAAGAAGATGAATGTTTGAATCTTAAATCAGGCTAAATAAATATACAAAATGAACGTTCATTACAAAAAAAAAAAAATTTTATAAAATCTTTTAAACTAGAAGCGAAAAGTTCAATGGTTATTATGAAGGTTGCCAAAGAAGATAGTACTTATTCTTAGTAAATTAAGGGAATAAAACCTAAAATAAAAAATACTTTTATCATAAGTCATCTTCTTACAGTAAAGCCTGTTTAATCCGGCATTCGAGGGTTCTACACTTCCTTTAATACAGTACCGATCAAGCCGTTAGATTTTCGATTTTTCATATGGATTCGGTTGGTTGTTGACCGTCACCAACAGATTGAAACACAGCGCTGCTCGCATTTTCGAATAGTATTTATCGTAACTATCATCACAAGTCTGTAGAACTCTAATTTTCTGTTTAATTCGTAACGATTTTTGAAGAGATCTGAGTCACGGAATCAACGTGATATTAGATACTTTTTGAAACAATAAGGCGCCTCATGTGTATTTTTTTTTTTTTTTTTTTTTTTGTAGATCAAAGTAGATGAAGTAGTTTGTCACAACTTGTTTTAATTATTATTGTACAGTATTAGTTTTTTTTTTTTTTTTTTTTTGTGTGCGTGTGTTACGTTTTACGTCAATACAAGAATATTTTTTATTTCCAATGGCAAGAGAAAATGACAAACTCTTGAGATACCAAAACAGTGTAAAACACACACAAGGAAAAAGAAAATAATATGAGAAAAAGTCAATGTCAAGGCAGTAAAGTTCTAGATCTCCAATATCTTTTCACCTCAGAGTCTGCACGCAGTTTCTGGGCATCCTCTATAAGGTGTCTGTCTATGATCTCGTCTTTCCCACAGAGTGGGCAATTTGGGCTATCAAAAATGCCAATGTGATGCAGATGACTCTCTAAACAGTCATAGCCCACCGCAAGTTTGAACATCGTTGCTGGCAAGGGAATGTTGAATCAACATTCTTAGAGATACAAGAATATTCAATGCATGAATTTTGATTTTGTTGTTGCTAAAATGTCGAAATACTTAGTCAGTTTTTATAGTGCCTATAGAGATTCAGAATGTAAATAAATACATTAGATTTGTGCATGTCATATTCATTTAAATTTTTATCTAGATGGATCTATCTTCGGCATTTCCGTTAAAACTATATTAACACTCGATAATCCGGCAAAATCGCTAATCCAGCACTACCGTGATTCCGGACGTGCCGGATTAAACAGCGTTTACTTTTTTTATTTCCATGATATTAAAGATTTTTTTACAATGCTTCATGGAATAGTCAACAAAAAAATAATACCGATAAACTATAGGAAACTTGATTTTTTTTTTTTTCAGCAATTTAACAAAAACTCATTTTTAATAATAAGCATTTTATATTTAGTGTAATTAAACAATTAACTCCAAATTTTTTTATTACGAAACCCAATAAATTTAGCTTATATTTTTTCGACATGTATCGAATTTTGTTTCAGAATTCTAAATTTCAGAAAATTTTCAAAAAGTTTAAAATAGAACCCTTATCTTAGTTATAATTGTTTTATCTATGCAATAATTAGTAAGAAAAGAATAAAAATATCTGTATAATTGTTAATAAAAAAACATTAGAAACTGATAAAAAGAATTTATTGTTATTTAAAAAATAATAATTGCATATTTTTGTAAATTATATCATTTTGAAACAATATTACCCTTAAATTTTATAATTTCAAACTTTTTCTTCACTGGCGCAACAGCCCTGTGGTGGGCCAAGGTCGTCTGCCTACTGGCATATTTCGGGGCACGAAGTGTTTTTCTTTTAACGGTGGAATTGTCAGCCGTACGCCCAACACTATACAGTCATATTAGACCGGAGCTTACGGTTTAAAGTGGATTACGAACCACTACAAACATCTATGGCACCTATCGCCAGAGCGCTAGTTACTCGGCCATCAGGCCCATAATTGCAATCACTTAGGAGTAATTGAAGGATAAATGATTGCAATTAATTTGAAATCTGTACTTAAAAAACATTTTTTTCGGAGGCAATCAAAAAGAAATTTTCAAACCATTGACATTAAAGTATCTTTAAAATAGCATATATAATGTGATACGTATATTGTTTTTTAAATATGGCTGTATGCATTTACAAACTAATCAGTTAAAATAAAAAGCATCTAAATATAGATTGGGTTTTAAAATGAAAATCGAAGAAGCATGAAAAACCTTTTGCAAAATTGCGGCTTAATAAATATTTATTTTAAAACACGTTATCTAGAAATTTTAGCAAAGATTTTTTTTTTTAAATGTTAAGTATGGTATAAAACATAAATTGCTTAATAATTTTAATCTTTTAATGATAGTTTAAACTTTTCATCTGATAAAACACTTTAATTGAAAAAAATATTAAATCAGAGTAATTCAGAGTTAATCATAAAATAATTATAGTTCAGATGTTATATTTCTAGTTAAAAATCAATTTAATTGTTGAAATTTACAAATCGATTTAATAATTATTTTTTTAAAAAGTTACTTTACTATTTTTATAAAGATATCATTATACTATGAAGAACGATTTTTAGCGAATAAAGTTGCTATCAATGCCTTAATAAAATGTTGCCTTAAAAATTTTTGTACAAGACGAACCATGTGTAGTGTCTTGCATCAAAATAAAAGAATTGAAGGCATATAAATTTGCCGAATGCGGATATTAAAACATTTTTTATTCAAATAATTAAAAAATAATTGTAATTGATATAATTTTATTTAAATAATTAATATTGAAATAAATTTTATTTCAAAATTGACAAGTGCATTGAATTAGCTTTAATGAAAAATATCTCATTTGTAACAAAATGTATTTACTTCAAAGGCCCTCTAAAAGATAGAAAAAATATTTTCACAACCCGTAAATGTGGTATAAGGCATATTAAATAAATACTAATGTCGTTAAATTTCATATCACATTTTACTTTTTAAATTATTTCTATCTTTATAAATTTTATCCGCAATTCTCAAAAATCAGAATGAAATTCTCGGCTAAAACATAATAGCTCGAACATCGTTATTTTTAACTATTTCTTCCCATAAACTCGAAGCGGCCTGATGGCCAACTGGCTAGCGCTTTGGCTATTGATACTGAAGGCTTCAAGTTCGAAGGGTGGCGTGTTGGTGATTCCACGTTAAACTGTAGATCCAGGTCTATTTAGCCTAAAGTGTGCGCAAGATGACCGTAGAGCGACAAACCGATCCTCTAAACTCGAATATTCAAATGATAGAGTTTCTTTGGAGGCCTGATGGCTGGTGACTGCTGTCGATGTCACAAATTTGGGTTCGAACCCCAACTGTGTCATGGCTGCTTGTAATGGTTCGATAATAAATTGTATTTCCTCGATCTAATTTTCACTTTTTATCTGTGCTTTCAAACTCTTCAAATAATTTCTTATTGATAATAGTAAAAGATAATTAAAAATAATTTATCCAATTTCAAATGATACACTTGAATACAAAAAATAACAATAATGCAGGAAAATTTACTGAAAATCGGCCATAGCCAATTAGGTCTTCGGTAACTGAATAATCGGTTAAAATGACAGAAAAGCAAAGCTACGTTCTCACAGCATAGTTAACAATATGGTGCCATTTTGGAACATTTAATTAGGGTCATTCATGTTAAATTAAATTGTTTAATCCATTTTTAAGTAATTGATATCTGTAGTGTTGTTGGCTGTGCAGTTGGATTGTAACTGGGTGTGGTTGGGTTGACACTTGAAACACAGGTTTGAGAACTTACAGCTTTATTTACACACGCACAGACATCACCCACTTACAATTAAAACTATAAATGTTTAACATATTTTAAGACTGATAGTTCTAGATTCGGGAAAAGATTCCACTTCTAATCCGAAAACCCGATACTCGGGTTTGCGCGGAATCTCTACCTCTCCGTTGAGAGTCTGTAGGCCAACTTATACGCAGATTGCGTTAAATATATTTACTCTTGGGATGAGATATTATAAACTAAACGTTTCTCAGCGCAACGATTGTGTTTTGTACTTCCTCACGGGTGAGAGTCTCGATGCCTACTAACCATTTCTCCTGAACATCACAGGGGCGCTCTTATAGTGCGTTGGAGGACATATCTTATGGTGCGTTGGAGTTACATATCTCATTATTCACAGTTAATCAAAGTTTTTGATGTATGTGAATGTAGAAAAGTGTATTCCTTCATTTGTTCATTAAATAATTGTTTTTATTTAATTAATTAGTTTAAAAAAATTTTGTTGACAAAATTTTAATTGAAATAATATAGCTTCTGTAATTTTGCTTCTGTACTTGAGTTCACTGAATATAACATAAGTAGACCTTATTACTTTCGAAACATATGAAAAATTTGTACCATAAAAGCAATTTAATAATGAAATTAACTAATGAATCCCTCCATCATAAATTAAAAAATATTATTTTATTTATTTATCAAAATTTTGTACTTACATCAGAGATAATTATTATATTAGTTAATGTCCCGAGTTCAATAAGTTCAGTAACGTTTTTGGTTTCAAAAAATATTCAAGTTTAGTAAAAAAAACTGTGTTTTATTAAAAAATATGAGAAGCGTAAACTTTTTAATTTGATATATTTTTAAGTCTTAGTTAAAATAAAAAGGTAAACTTTTATTTTAACTGAGACTTCTTAAGATTGACATAAACTTAGAATGCTCTCCCTCTCCCTTATGATCTAGAATTCGCATCTAAACTTTCTTTTTTATTCTAATGCAGTGGGCAAACACTTACACACCTTAAGGCAATCTCTGCACAGAAGTAACTCACTTAGCACTACCTAGGAGGTGCGTGTAGCTTGAACAAACTACGGAGTAACAATACCCCCAACGATCATGTTAGACTGGGACCTACGTTTAAATTGGATTCCTAACCACTACAAACATCCACGGCACAGCCGGGACTCGCACCCTGTGGCATTGAGCGCCAGAGCGCTAGCCACTCGGCCATTCAGGCCCCATATCTAATCATAAATTTAATGTAATATTTCATTTTAAGTTTAGATATCAAGGTATGATTATCGATGTATGGTTAACCATAATGTGCCCCTTTGAATAAAAAGTATTTCTATGATCATTATGTTTATTGTGTAACATTTTGTAACGATTATCTTAAATAAATTGTTGCGTAACCATTAAAAAACTATACATTTGCAAGACAAACTCTAAAAAATTTCAAAGTGCTCTTAAAAAAGCACTTTCAAAATTGGAGAAATTTGATACGGCTTTTAACTTTTTAAGTGGTTGTATAAACTTTCTCTATTTACCGATTTCAACAATTTAACAATTTAATGACGTTACTTTCCGCACACTAGCAATAAAATACATCAAAACACATAAACCATCGTGTGTAATGTTTTAAGAGCTACAATGGAATAACAATGAGGGTGATAGAAGTAAAATATATAATACAGATTATATAGGTAGTAGCACATTTTATATACCGAGAATTAAATTTAAAAATAGTATTTCGAAATTTATTCATATAGGGAATGATGCAGTTAAATCCATTTATGTTATTTTTAAAAAATAGATTAATGTACTGGAAGGAAAACAAAAAATACAAAATTCTGACATAAAATGCATATTTACACTGATATAATACACTTATCAGGGGTATCAGGGGGCAAGTACTGCGCGATGTATTTAATAATTAACTTATCAACACTAAATTAAAAACAAGTTTAATAATTATTATAGACTGCCTTGGGCCTGTTTCATAAAGCAAAGTTTTCAAAGAAGGTTTAATATTAGAAATAGACACTCCGAGTTCTTTAGCTGAGATCTATATTTTGTCATCAAAGCAGCCACCGCAAAGAATGGATGTTGAAAATAGTAATAGGAAATGCACTTGTTTTCAGTGCAGAAATCTCCTCATCCACTCCGGCCCGAAATTAGAAGAGTAATTTATTCCTAAATTAATGTTGATTTCGCACTTGTTCGTCAAAATTATTTCCAAACATTAGTTTTACAAGCTCAATTGCGGCTGGCAAAACAAGCTCTACACCCATAATGTGAAGCTTTTTACTGTTTAGTTCTACTGCTGAAATACCATCACAAAATTGAACATAGGCAATGAAATGCACTTTTAGTGATATCTGTTGCCTCATCAATCTAAATTGGAAATAATTTGTCACGCAACTTTCCGAAAGGCTAATGCAATAAATATGCATTTTCAGCTATGTTATCAATTCGATAGGTAACTCTACGATTTGATAGAAGTATGGGGGCAAAATATGTTAGTAGAGGTTATTTGGCAAAATATTTCCCTAACATAATCTTTATAATCTGAACTGGAATATCAATGGAGTGAGGCATTTTTTACATCTCTCTATTTTATATGTAACTTCATATGAGGTTAATAAAGCTTTTTCATTCACATACAAAGTTTTTTAAAAAAATGATTTGTGCTTTTCATATAATTTTCAGTTTAATTCGAAAAATTCTCGGGATTTATTAACGTACTCACTCTGGCGTTTTTCAAATGTCGTTTGAATTTATAATAATTCATATTCTCTGCTACCACAAGTTTTGAGCAAATGGCATACAAGGACTTTCTTCTTCCTTTACTTCAGTACCTGTAAGCCCAAAATTTAAGTATTCTTCAAAATAATTTCTTGAATTTATTATCGGAACCACGCTCGTCTGTGCAACTGAGGATGATTCGCTATCAACTAATGCTCGCTTAACGCCCACTTCAAAAATTTACCCATGGTTTTGTATAAATCTACTATAGTGAATTGCAATTAACACGTAAATTGCAACATGCCCATTCACTTTGTATTCGCTAGCTATAAAAGGATTGACTCGATTGAGACTGGCTGGAATTGAACGAGATGCAGCATTTTGCGTCGTGGTTGTATAGACGTTCCAAAATGGTCAAGACAAATGGAACTTCTTGCGAAGCCAATATGGTCCATTCGTATTGCATCAAAATGGCTGAAGAGACGTTTGTTTAACTGTTCTTTAATATTTCTTAACAGGTACAATTTTTAACTGCTAATCATTCATCATGAAAGCAACAAAAGTCCATCTTCATCCATCTTCATGCACTCCATACCATCTTAGTATCAACTTTATTTCGCGGATACATCTTTAGATCATCGGAATGCCAAATTGTTGAAGAGGAGATCAAAACACGAAACATTATCGAATGACTGAATCACGAACTGAGAAACTGTAGCCCCGGAAAAGAATATCTCGACAATGTAGAACAACAGATAAATGTGCTCGCTATTGAACTAGAAAATAAAATAATCAGCATAGATCTTAAAAATCAAGGATTTGCCGGAATCTTTAAGAAAAACTCGAAGAAATCCTAATCTCCTTTGGATATTCCTTAGAGGATTACAAGAAAAGGAATTCTCCTCACCTAAACTTTCTTCAAAGAAAAGACAAACTTCATCCCCTGAAAAGGGTCACTACCAACACAAATCAATTTCCACGGAAATTTTATGAAACCTCAGATCAGCCAAATTTTTTTTTCTTTTTTTCTAATGCAGCTGGCTAACATTTAGACAATTGTCTTGGATGTCGTAAGGCAAGCGCCGCACCGACGTTACTTAGCACTTCCCTACTTACCGCTTAGCACTACCCAGGACGTGCGTGTGCGCGAAGATAAGCTACGGACGCGTAGCAGCAATACCTCATCAACGCTCTACGATCCTGTTAGACCGGGACCTACGGTTTTAAAGTGGATTCGAACCACTACAAACATCCATTGTACCGCCGGGACTCGAACCCGAAAGCTGTAGAACCGAGCGCCAGAGCGCTAGCCACTCGGCATTCAGGCCCCAGATCAGCCAAATCAAATCCCAGAACTACAGACAAAGAAGGTTTTATCATCCTACCGAAGCACCTAATAGAAAAACTCTGAGTTGTCTACACTCGCTCCATCCCGAATCTCACTCTTCCCCTCTCAGTGAAAATCAAAACCAATTAGTTTCCCTCAACGAACTGGAAAACGCTGAACCTTCAGAAAATCAAATAAAAAAAAAACACGCTAACCGCCATTTTTCATCATTCCTGATCACAACTGGCCAGAAGCTTTTAACACACTAAACTCTGCAGTCAAGATTTTGAAGTCAACTCTATACAGAAGTCATTTCCTTAAATTAACAATAGAAAGCGATTAAGAATACGAAGCCTGAAATCCACGCTTATCTCGAAAAATCAGGAATTCAAGTGCTACAGTCTATGAAATATACTCAAGTTGTAATCAGATGATCACCCTGATTAAAACTTCACCCTTCTGCATCGATAAGAAAGCTATAAAAGATGCAGTCACATCAAGGAAATTCTTGGAGTACTTTATATTGCCCAGCTGACTAGCACCAGGATTTCCATACCTCTCTTCCTCGTATAATTGGTGAAAACCCTAACTTCGAGGAGTTTTATCAAATAGATGAGCTCCTAGGCACATTTGTCTAGATCGTTCCCCAATGTCGAAGATGTTCCGGATTCTTCCACAGCATCGAGACTTGCTACTTGAAGGTCCATTGCTTCCTCTGCTCGAAAATCATCTGATAGAAAACTGCACTCTACTGCCCTTCTCCTTTAGAGTTTGCTCATATTACAAAAGAGACAATGCAGCATGTTGGGGAGGTTGTCCAAGATTTCCTAAGAAATTCCCTTCTCAACAGAACTTCTATCATTCTAGACCTCAAAAGCTCCAAAAGCCTTAATAATATCAAAATCAAGAAGAAACAAAATTTTCATCCAAGAACTTAATCAGCGAGCTTATCTTTTGCGGATGTCACCTAAAATAAGAACTCTAGATTATCCTGTAACTCATTCAAATAATTTCGACCTCATGGCTTCTACTATTGAACCAAGAAAGAGTCAAAGGTCCCTTACTATTACAACCTTTCCGAGCTGAACTCCTGTTTTCAAATCAACAGGAAATCCTGTTTTCAAATCGACAGGAAATCCAGATGAGAAATCTTGCCTCAGACTGAACCACTGGGATGCATTAATGTACAACTGAATCTACTTTCCAGGTACACATCGTGATATTTTAGGTCGATTCATTACTTTGCTGGATTTTTCTTTACAAGCAATAGTACTCGTTTCTATCTCCTAATTTTTGCCATTTTTATTTTCAACGAGTAATGTTGATTACGTAATGTATGTTACTAACAATACTGATAATTTCTTCAATAATAATTTTGTAATCTTCTTAATTTTGTAACTACGAACTATTTAGTTTAATGTTTTGTAACTGGAAGGTACTTGAAGTAACTGGAGGATTTTTCCACTTACTCCATTAACTACAATCCGATTTGCCTTACCTTGGCTTGTCAGATATGGTGAAGACAGAGGGCAATAGAGAGGTGTCGATTCTGGTGTCGTAAATGCAGCGGATCGGCGTTACCAAATATCAATAAATTTACTTATTCTTGGCAACTTATAGGTTTGTAAATAAGGTCTTAGTACAGCTTTAGCATCAAAATATAAATTTTATTTTATTCATTATTATTGTATGAGAAGGAGAAAGGGGTGCTAGCTATGAAAAATATGCTTGAAAATTGGGTCTCAAATACTGAGAAACGCTGGTTTATGTGTTTCTTAAAATGGCACTTTGAAAAAGCAACTGTCATGAATGAAAAAAAATTTTAAATATAAATCAAGGTTACGTTTTATTCTTAATTATTATATTTTGTTTAAACTAAGAAGGAGTTATTATTTCTCACCCTTACGTTTTCATTGCTAATTAGTGAATTTTTATCAATGAAATTTACTATCAGTTTTCCTTTTGGTAAATTTCGAGTTCTAGATAAGGAAAAAGTTATGCCTAAACTAACTAAACAGTATTTTAAAATATTTATCTACACTATAGTTAGTTTTAGCATAGTTAGCTTTTTGTATCTAAAATTAAAAGATTATTCCTTTCTCTTACAATAAATCTGCCATAATTATATACGAGTACTAAAAATAATTAGTGCACCACGAAAATTAAAATTTGTAAATCAATATTCTTTTTCATTCTTAAGGAGTTAGCACTCCATGCTAATTATAGGATAAGTAAATATAAAAAATAACATTTTTCGCTCTTTCTCTTATGCACAAATTTAAAACTAGTTGTTTTGTAGTATATTTCTTATGAATCGATAATATCTTGTTGAAAAACAAATGAAATGTTTTTCAAGTGTTTAATTATTAATTTGTTTAATTAAAGTATTAATTGTTTTTCTAATTAAATTATTAATTGTAAATTGTTCATTTTTTTCTAAAATGATCAAGCATCTTTCGTCAATCTTGATATCTAATTATCTATTTTATAAGTTTCTATTAAAAAAAAAAGTAAATTAAAGTACGATAAAAAAAAAAAAAAAAGTAGAAATTTAAGAGCGATAAAAAGTAAAAAAAAAAGTAAAAAATTTAAGTAAGAGGAAAAGTAAAAATTGAAGTCCGATAATTTTAAATAAATAATGCCAAGTTACTGCTACTTTTATTTCCATGTATATCGAAGACACTTCAATTATTTTAATGGCTTCCTTTACGGAAACTCTTGGACACATATACTAATTTCACTTCTGGCAGATTGGAATCTCTGAATTAAAAACAGCTCTAAATTAGGAACGAAAGAAACATTCAATTTAAACACTAAGGGTTAGCAATAGCTTTTCGGAATAAATTTTTCAAAACGGTTTGCTATTTATGTAACGTGTGTGCATTGTAATAAAGTAGTAGTTCTTTCAATTTAAAAAAAATTGCCCGCTGAGCGTATTTTTAAACAATAAAAAATTATTAATTGCAGTTTTTTAAAAAACGTTTTTTAATTTGATGAATAATCCAAATGGGAAATACAATTATTTTTACAAAAGAAATGTGGAAAGAATTTCACATTACACATCAAAAATATCTTTAAAGTAAAGGCATCAAGTAATCTCCACTCTCTAATAAATTACTATACAATGACACTATATCACTGGTTTTAATTCAAAAATAAGAAACCAATACAAATTCGTGCGAGAGAAAATTTGTTTCATGTAGAATTTTCGAAAGCAAATTGCCCGATTTTTTTAATTTCGTTTTTGTGACTCGTGGCTCAGTGGTAATGTGCGCAGCTGCCTTACAGGAAGTTTAAATTTCAATCCTCTGGTGGAGTTGTTGTAGTCACTGTTTTGGGAGACTCGATGGCAATTCTGACAATATGTGTAAAAAGTGTCTTATTCCCTGATAGGAGTTTTCCTGCTTTTCTCCCACAAAACAATACCTGGAAGGCACTGCCCTCCTCTCATCACCTATAGGTGGGCTGTTCGTAGTATACATAAGTGGCACACGAGGCCAACCGAATTTAAAATGTAAAAAATAGTGTCTGATTTTTTTTTCACATCAAAAGGCAAATGATAAACAACTTCCCAAATCTTTATGTATGTAATTCTTCTGTACGTGTTTGCCACTGAACTCCTCCTAAACGGCTAGACAGATTTTGATGAAATTTTTCTTGTGTGTTTGAGTGGTACCTGGATGGATGGATTCCTAAATGGACCTGTTAGGTGGCGCTGCAATCGGGTTCTCGATTTTTTTTTTTTTTTTTTTAAGATATTTCTCATATCACCTACACCCCCTCTCCTCAATATTTGAACCATAACTATCAATTATATGTTGCGTGTTCTCGCATTGGAAAAACATCAAGTATAAACGAACACGTTTATACATCTCAGGGATTGACGAAAAACATTGTTCATCAACTCGCATTAAGATAAAAACAAAACATGGAGAATGTTTTTATGCTATCCCCTTTTTTGTACTATAAGTCGCACCAGATGGTGCTGCAGTATATCAACTTCTATGCCTTTCAACCAATCGCTACGAAAATTGGTAATAACATGTATTCGAATATGGAAAATATGTACGCTCTATCCACTTTATTGTTGCTTGTCACCAGAGGGTGCTGCAGCATTTCATCTTATATATCGTTCAAACGATATCCATGAAAATTAGTATGCACATATTTTGGAATATGGAGAATATATTCGCGATATGTAATTTTCTATAATGCATAGCTTTAACAGAACAACGTATGCCGGATTCTGCTAGTATGAAATAAAGTTTTATACTATTCATGAACTCAAATTTCTAAACTCAAATTTCTAAAAATTTCTCATGATTTATTCAAGTTTTCCTGCATTGAAAAAAATAATTCTTATGTGGAATAATTTTTCCAATTAGGCGATTCTTGCCAGTAATTGACATATCAATTTAAATTTTGTAAAACTTTAAATCAGCCCTTTAAATTCAACAATGTTTAGTCTTTAAAAGGTTTATTTCATTTTAATTTAAGATTTAAAAATATAGTTCAAACACAATTAGAAAATAAAATTAAATATATTCATCATTGAAATATTAGAAATATTTAAAAATAATTTAAAAGGAAGTTTATCCAAATTTAAATTTTTGTTTTTTATAATTAAATTGGATGTTTTGATGACATCTAACTGTATTCGCTTCTTTTTTTATTTTACCTAACTTGAAATCAAAAAATAAAATAAAGTATGTAATGTTATTATTGAGTTTTTAATAACATTATATTCTTTTCATTAAAAGAATATGTATCTTCATAACTATAAAATTAAATTTTTCATCAGTACCACAATATTTTTGTATTGGACTTTATCAAACATTAAATATTTAAAATCTATAATAAAAAAATATTAGTATGTATACATTGTCTTGGCCTAAACTAAGCCTATAACGACTTCAAGAAGAGGGCCACTTTCAGGTTCATGGGAACACTTCTATTTTTATTTACAAGCATTATATGTATATAGAACTCTTTTTACAAATAATCTTTATTTTTTTTTTTTTTTTTTTTTTGTAAATCATATCAATTGATTTACAAGTGTAGTTCACTCCAATGACGGAGATTTTCAGAGTTCTCAAGTCTACGACGAATCTACACTGGTGTCCAAAAGTTAAGCATAAATCTAAAAATGCGAAAAAAGAGCAAATATCCGTAAAATTATTCAAAATTTCTTGCGGATATTAATTGGGTGAAGAAGAAACATTGGGTTTATACAAAACTTTTCAGTCGACTACGTCCTGCGCGAAACACCTGCGCTTGTCGGAACGCAGAGAAACCGATTCACGCAGCATAGGCAGTTCAGACAAGCTTCGTGCAACTGCTGTGCGAAGGAACGCTGTTAACCCTCAAACAAGGTGAATGATGGCACAAAGACGCTAATTGGACATGTTTGCGAAAGGAAGAATCGTTGGAATGCTGGAATCCGGACAATCACAAACCGAAGTGCCTCGAATTTTGAATGTGGACCAGTCTGTGATCTCAAGACTGTGGCAGAGGTTTCAAAGAACGGGAGATGTTACCCAACAACCAGTATCAGGTCGACCAAGAGTCACAACCCTAGCCAAGACCAATATTTGGTAATAAGTGCGCGACGTCAGAGGGGCAGTACTGCCAGAGCACTGGGTTCGGCGCTCACAGTCACCATATGAATACGAATTTCGAGACAAACTGTTTACAGGAGACTCAATCATGCTGGCCTGTATGCCAGAAGACCAGCAGTTTGCATTCCCCCTCACGTCTGCGCATAAACGCGCTCGTTTGAACTGGAGTTTGAAACATCAACATTGGAGTGTGGGAGAGTGTGCCAATGTGACGTTCAGTGACGAGTCCCGGTTTAGTCTGAGTAGTGATTCTCGTCGGGTAACGATATGGAGAGAACGTGGAACACGTTTTGAACCATGAAACATAACGGAAAGACGTCATTTTCCATCAAGGGGAGTAATGGTATGGGCAGGCATCATGATGGACGGCCGCACAGACCTCCATTTCCTTGACACGAGGTCTGTGACTGGTCAAAGATACAGAGACGGAGTTCTTGATGATTATGTTCGCTTGTTTCGAGGTGCTGTCGGTCTTGACTTCATATTCATGGATGATAATGCGCCATGTCACTGATCGGTGCTGGTTGATGACTTCCTTGAAACGGAAAACATCCAGCGCATGTTATGGCCTGCGAACTCCCCTGATTTAAATCCTATCGAGCATGTATGGGATATGCTCGGGAGACAAATTGCAGCCCTTTCGCACCCACCAAGCTCCGTTACAGAACTGAAGAGAGCAAGAAGATTGGAACCGTTTAAGCCCACAACTCATTCATCATCTCATAGCAAGTATGGTAAATCGCTGTGCAGCATGCCTGGCTGTCAGAGGGGACCACACGCCTTATTAAACTGCAGCATCAGTATTTTGTTTAATGTTTTCTTTCATTTTTCTTTAAAGTGTGAACCCTTGCTATGCTCAGTTTTCTTTCAAACTGCTGCTTTGGATAATAAAATTAATTATTATCGTTCTTTTGATTTGCTTTCTTATTTTATAACCATTTTACACTCGCATATCACGTTTCCCGCCATTCTGATTTACAGTTCCTTCTTTTTCACATAATTATCAATTATGCTTAACTTTTGGACACCAGTGTATTTCACCAGGTCTTTGGTAGACCTTAATTATCACACGGCGTGATAAACGAAACTACAAGGGGCACACTTTGTAAGCAGGCTGAAACTCCGACCTGTTCAATCACTTTCAGAAAAGGAGAAAAATAACACTTCTTGTGGACTCGTCGCAGAATACCTCTTCTCCAAAACCCTCCCATTAAGAAAATCCGTCAAGAGGGGGAGCAGCTCTCCTCCCTTTTCATTCGAGTCGACACTTCCCCAGTCCCTGATATATCCCCAATCACGATGCAACAACTCATGGCTTAGTCCATGTTCCATCTGTAATTGTTTCGACTTGTGAAGGTCGAACAGACAATCGCTAATTTCAAGAGGTCTCATTATCCATGACACTGATTATCCGCTATCAGATTTGAGTGACAGATTGTTCTCATTAATACAAAACACTAATTGAACGTAATATAAATATCCACAACGCTGCTTGTCTTTTGTCAGATTTCAGTGATAAGTTTTATTACGTACTTGTTAAAGAATATACATTCCTCTCTCCTGGGAACGAAATGCTACAACTCTTCTCGTGGGAAAATGCTATAACATATTTTACACTTCTGTCAGTTTCCACTAATAACAAACCAATCGTTTGAGACATTCTGCATCTAAAAAAGGTATATTGTGTGTCAGTCTATCTTAGATAGTTATTCAAAGCTAAAATTAAATGTAAATAATGTCTTTCTTAAATTAATACGTTGTTGATTTTTGTGTGAAAAATATGTTTTAAATGACTGTAGACATAAAATTTTATTTTTTTACATAAGCATTATTTTGACAGAATTACTGTAAAATTCCTTACTGAAGCCATGTATTATGTAAATAGCGTATTATTTTATCCAACGAAAAAAAGAAAGAAAAATATTTGATTTATTACCAAAACTAATTAATGCAACATAGCATTACTATTTAATTAATTTTAGTCGGCAGAAAATTAATATTTTATGTCTTATACCTCTGGTTGTTTAACTTCAATTATCTTCAGAAAAGCAATTCAGGAAAATCAATTTTCTTTCATAAAAAAAAAACTAGACAAGATTTGAGTTTTTCTAGCTATTAATCGTACTTCTTTTTTAATTATTAACATCAACTCTAAGTAGTATTTTTGGAGGTATTTTTATAAAAACAAAAATAATACGAAGCAAAATGCCATTATATAGATATGTGATTTTATTTTAAAGCACATGTCTGTGGCATTTAAAAATGCAATTCTGAACATGTCAATTATTTCAAAGACATAAAAGGATTAATAGATGTCTAAAAACAATTTACAAAGTTTCGAAAAATAGCAGCTCATATTTTTCTTAACATAAGTAGTAAAATATATTTCCTGTTTTATAAAAAAAAAATTATCATTAAAATCCTTTTCTGAAATTTTTAATTAAAACCGTTTAAATTGAAACAAGCTGTTTTTATGTCTGAAATGTTTCGTTTTCTATCAAAAATTTCCTTCAAAAGAAGAAAATTTTTAATTAGAATAGTTAAAGTATTTCACAGTTTAAATTGATAGTTTGTTTTATTATTTAATTATTACTATTTGAGTAAAAAGTAATTATATTCTTTTAATTTCTACAAATAAATCAGAAATATATCAAAATAAGTGTAGAAAGGAGCATTTACATTCAAAAGTCTTGGAAAACTTTTGCGCAATTGAACTATCACTTACGATATAAAAATATTTTTTTAATATTTTGAAAGATAATTAATTAGTTTAAAATAAACTTCTATAAAATTAATTAAATTATAATGAAGTTAATTATTAAGTAAAAATAATGCTAATCATAATAACAATAAAGTAGTAAGCTAATTATTAAAATTTTATATTTCTTAAGAATATTTATTCTTAAAATCTTATTAAAGCATAGAAAATGTTTTTTTTTATTTAAATCCTATTGAAGCTTAAAAACTATTATTAAAATTATATTAGAACTCTTTTTAACAACTCAATAAAGCATAAAGACTTTTTGTCATAACTTTGATGTTTATGCTTACTATTATTTATTCAAATAATAGTATAAAAATATTAATAAGAAATAAGAAAAGCATTTCTAGGAATTATGTATGACTATTACTGAAATGCTTCAATATCATAAATTCATGCCATCTCCATCATGCATGAATTCAATATAATGCCACTACAGAAAGGAAAATTCTTTGCTTGCCTCTTTATATTTAAGTAAATAAAGTTAGAAATGTTTGATTTCCTCAATGTTCATTCTGCCTTCAAAGTTAGAGCATTATTCCCAATAGCTCATTTCCAAATAAAAGTTGATGAAAAAAAGTACTTAACTCAAGAGCTTCGTATTATTTATTGTATTGTTCTTAAACATCGTTATTCTTTAAAATGCTTTCAAAAATAATGATTTAAAATATCTTACTGTTACGTTTTGAGTTTTAATATGTGTCTATTACATATTTTCGATCTATATCAAAAATTTCATCTCCTTTGTAAATGAGACATAGTTATTGATGCATAAATGCCTTGTTAATGAAAGTAAATATTATGAATGCCAAGAAAATTAATTTCATATAGTTTGAGTTTCAGGTTCCAAACACCATTGAAAAATATATATTGTAATTAATTAATTAAGAAATAAATACCAATACAAAAACTCAATCAAACAATTTAAATTTAAATTAAAAAAATTTAATCCATATAATATTAACTTCCAAAATATATATTCTTTACAAATAATAAAATTTGTAAAAAGTAACAATGTTACAAATGGATACTTTTTATATATTTAGCTAAAAACTTTTACAACCTGTATTCAAGAATGAAAAGATGTGTAATCACGTATTTCTAAGTAAACACTAGAAAATAGCGACGATGTGTTATAAAGATTACATCCCGAATAAATGTTTTATGATTTTCTTATGTGTTTTTTATCTCATTTATATAAGCATATGTAGTTCACCGTCCTTGAAATTTTCTTGGTGATATCACATTTTTCATATTAGCAAAGAATAAATTATTATTCTAAAAACCATATTAATGATAGTAGTTTTTATAACATTAAACCAAAGCTATCCAACGCACAAACCAGTATGAATTTTTATATATTTTTAAACATTATGAGTTGTATTTATTTTTAAATGTTAATAAAGTATAAAAAATAACAATATATAAAACATTTGCTTTATTTAAATACTAACTTACACTTATTTTCTAAGACATTTTTATTTAAATGATTAATCTCCTTTTTAGTTCAATGGTTTAAGTAAAACTGCACAAAAATAATCAAAAATTATTATCCCTTGACATTTCTGCTCATTTGTCATTGTAAATAACTACTTTTTCATTATTTATTAACCTTTGTTTAACATCTTTCTTTAAATTAGTTATATTTTACGTACGACTGGAGACAGTTTTTCCTTTTAAATGCCTCCCATGACGATTTCTTTTCTCCAAACGCGCCCTAAGAAAGTTAGAAGATAGCTCACTCAGGCATTAAACATTTTAAAGTAGTAAACAATAACTTCTTTAAAACTAACTTTATTAGAGAACGGTCATTGAGTTCAAATCATATCAACCAGGGAGTTATTGTTATGAAATAAAATATTTTAATAGAATGCATATCTACGCAGATGTTCAAAATAAATAGAATTCTCACTTTGAGAAACTATTTACATAGCTACTCAACAGAAGGAAAATAAATTAAGTACTCACATAGGCTGATATAATAGAAAAATTATCTCCAGAACGGTTATGCTATATACACATGCTAGCGCTTAAGACTCCTCAGCCTCGAAAGTTCTAAAATAGAGATTGCAATATCGATCAAAAATATTGGTTAATAAGGAATATGATGTCCTCATACAATTATACAGCTCCCGCAACGTAAATTAATATTGGAAATAGGGCAATTTATGAATCCCTGTGACAATTTGTCCTATTCCTGCAACAACGCTTTTTCAGCCTTTGCAGGGTTCGGGGTTATGGCAGGCGAGTTACATTTACATCCCCAAAACGTTCCAGAAAGCTCATAGAATTTTATATCTGACCGATTCCTGTGATCAATGTTCTAATTTTCCAAAAATTAATTAACTAATTTATTCCGTTGTGGACGTGCGTTGTAGTCCATTAAAATGAAAATCTGAACCAATTGCAATGGCGAAAATAAGACTCGAAAAACTGATCCTTATTATTTGTATATGAAGACATGGGAGGTCTGTACACCCATCTCCAACACGATGCCTGCCTAAACCAGCAAATTCTCAGTGTCATAGTGGTCTCTTTGTGAGATGTTGGAGGACGGATAGTGGGATTTTTTGTAAAACAGACATCTCTTGCAATCTTCTGAATACAGTAGTCTTTGAAACTTTGTTTCTTGTGGCAATACAGTTGAGAAGCTATTGAGCTCCCGTTAAGCCTCTCTGTAAAGGCAAATGTCATTCCTTATTTGTCATTGTGGCTCTAGGATGACCTTGTCCCATTCAACAGTTTTAGTACCCATAAAATGTTTCATAAGTTAGAACACGACATCGATTGTCACAATTCAGTCTATAGCAATATACATTTGAGACTGCCCTGATTCCAGTCCTTCAACGATTTGCAACATCATTCCATCATCTAACCTTTAGTGGTTATTCATTTCATCTGATTGCTGTTGAATTTCACTAAATGTTGCAAATAGACGCCAGGAAATTTAACAACATTTAGTGAAATTCAAAAGAAAACTCCTAAAGTAGGGTGAAAACTGCTATTCTAAAGCATGTCCCTCTATATGCTTCACAGGCACGTAATTACGTGCTTACTTATTTGGCACTAGAGAATTGAATATTCGTTTTGAAACATTAATCTTAATTCTCCTTCAATACTATTTGAGAAAATCGACAAAATATGCAAATTCTCTTTATTTTAAACTCTAATGCATTTACGTAATACCTCATGCATATATCATGAGAATGATTTTTTACTGATGTTGAGGTATTTATATAGATCACCATTTGTTTTTATAACACATGAAAGAATTTAATAGAAAATATTTATTTTCAAGATACGTAATAAATATCCATTTTGATATTGTTCCGAGTAAAAGCAACAATTTTATTGAAAATCATATTTACTTAAGAGTTTTATTGCTAAAAATTACAGCGCATATTAGATAAAGTACAAGATACTTGATTCTTTAATGTATTATTTAATGTTCCTCTACAAAAATTCGTTTGGAATAATATTAACAATTCTATTTTGTAAACAACCTAGAATCCTAGAATTTCTTGACTGAGAAGAAAAATTATTTTTACAATTCTTTTAAGTATTTTGTATTGAAAAATTGCGACTATATGCTGGATACATAAAAACAAATAGGCAGAGTAAAAAAAATTTTTTTAAACAACAACATTTTAACCGAAAAGGATTCAAGTATAGGTAGCAAACTGTTTATTAACTGAAGACTAAACTCACTATTGAATAATGTAACTAAAGTATATTTCAAAAATTTTGACTATCTAATTATTGGAGAAACACATCTATGCCTAAATAATTAGTAGAGTCGAAAAAATTTAATAGCTTGAATTTAAATATTTACCACTGTTTCTCATGAACTTTATAATAAATTTCAGAAAAACAGTGATAAAAAAAAAAAAAGATTTTACTAACAAGTGTATTTCTATGAATCTTACTAAGAACATTTTAAAATAAATTTCCAGAAAAATAGTGCCAAATATTGCGCAATATTTTTACTAAAACACATGCGTGAAATGCAGACTAGTTAGGAAATTTTTTTAACCAGTTAATATGTAATAAAATATTACAAAAAAATTTCAAATAATAACATTAATTTCCAGAAAATAATACAAATTAAAAAAGGAAGAGTCTTTTGTTGGAACTCTTCTACCATCCATCTTATTTACAGTTGATTCATTTTACAAGTTATTTACGATAAACAAAAAAGGTTCAGATTTCTGATTATTAGTATTTTTTTTTCCCAAATTTCTATATAAGGGAATAGATTTCTACAAAATTATACATCTGTTTAGAGCAAGATGATATACGTTAAGACAGGACTGCCTAACCAATGGCCCACAGGCCTAATACAATCCAGCACCACTATAAATGCGGCCTAATATAAAATTGAAAACTTCCTTAAACCAACAAGATCCTTATCCAAACCATTGAAAACCCGATACTCAGGGGCACGGATACTGGATGCGCGAAATATACTTCCTCTCCAGGTGCGAGTCTGTAGGCCAGTTATTATGCAGTGTTGCGTTAAATATATTTCCTTTCAGGTAGGGGAGATTACAAAGTAAACGTTTCTCAGCAGAAGTGCGGGTTGAGCTGTACTTCCTCTCCGATTAGAGTCTCATGGCCTACTGACCATTTCTCCCGAACTTCACAAGAGTCACTCCTGCACTCCTACATACATACATATTTATATATATATATATAGAGAGAGAGAGAGATGCGTATATATAGAGATAAATAGAGATAGAAATCGGTATTAACTCTTGTTACATAAAATGTATAAAAATAATTAAATCAATTTTATTTTATCTAAGTATCAAGCTACAGTTTTATTTTTATTTTTTTTGAAGTGTTTCAATCATTATATTGTGTTGGTCTACTCAATAATTGGAAAAGAAATATAAGTTTATTACGCTACAACATTTTTTATTTGTTGTTGTAGATATCTTAAATGTTTCTTTAGAAACTTTTTAACTTAATAATTATCGTAGCCCCGAAAATTTCTTTCTTTCTAGTGCTGTCTAAGGAAGCTAATAGACAGGTATCTTGACTTGAGGTCATATATGCGGACAGGAGATAAAATTGCAGTTAACTTTCTTAGAAACTCTATCATTCTTTAAATAATTTTAAAAACAAAAAGGGTTTATATAATTTTTTCCTTATTACAGACAATGAGAGAAAAAAGGTCATTTTTTATAGTCTGTTAAAGAAAAAAAAAATTCTTATGTAGCTATAATTCTTGCACAACAGGTTTATGTGTGATGCCTCTACTGAAACGACAGTAGTCATCTAATTTTTTTTTTTATCACACAAGATACCTGAAATAACTTTTTATCCCTCTTAAATATCAACACAGCTTCATTTTCATGATTAATTTCTACTGATAAAAAAGTTTTTTATGAAGTCCTTATTCATTGTTATAATTCACTGATAGATAAATAAACATGTTGATAATAAAAAGAAGTTCTCATTTCTTGAAAAGGATTAGAGAATAAAACAGAAAATTTTAAGATTTTGTTTTGATTCTTTGTATTAAGATACAATATAATACAAAGCATAGCCTGTATTATAAACCTTAGAAATCTTATTTCAGAAGCTATCAAACTTTAATTTTATATCCTCTTGTAAATTATATTGTGAACAGTTATAACTACATTATTACACAACAAAGTGCTATGATATTCATTTGCGAAATAGTACAATAGTCCATAAGTGTAATGTGCAATAGTTCATAAGTACAACACGATGTGTTGAACAATTGCTATTTTACGAAAAAAATATTTGTTGTTAAACAGCTTATAATTTGTAAATGACATGTTATCTCTTCTTTAAAATATTTTATGCAATTAGAATTAGGGTTGATGTTTTAAATTTTAATATATTCTTATCTTTAAAAGAAGAAAAAAGAATTTTTCCTTTAAAGGAAATTATTTATTGATCTTTCATAATTTTATTTTGAAATTACGCAACATGGTTGATTAGAAAGTAAAACAAAGATTAATTCCATTAATACGTTGAAATATTAATCTTTGAATATTTCTATTTCGTTTCTGATAATTTTTGTCAACAATGAAACATTTATTCTCAATTTTTTATCCTGTTTTTGGAGAAGAACGATTATTTTTCTACATTTCTTTAAACAATGCGAAATTTTAAAAATGGGACTAATCAAGTAAATAACCTTCACGAACAATAAGTTTCAGAAAATATAACAAAAAATGTTTTGAAATGATAAAGCATTCCGATGCAAAGTAAATTGGAACACCGCGCCATCTATTTTCAAAATAGAGAACTACGATTCAGACATTTTAAAGAATTCATCACGAGAAAGTTTTTGGTAGGAGCTTCGAATCAAACAAAGGCTAAATTGCAGTAATGAGCAGCAAAAAATTCATGGTTTTTTTTTTTTTGTTGTTTTTTTTTCAGTAAAGAAATATTCCCTGGAATGAAGAAAGAGAAAATAAATGAGAAACAGTATTTTTTAGTTCTTTTGGCCTTCTAAAGCATTCATTTATTGAATAAAATGTGCTAAAAATGCGTTTCACATCTTACTGAAATATTTTTATGGTAGTTTAAATATTTTCTGAAGTAATTATTGAGAACGTTTTCTTAGATAAAAAAGTCGCTTCATTATATTTATTCATAAGTATATACATATATATAAAAACATAATTACATATACAAAAATTTAACTACAAAAAGCAAACAAAGTTTTCAATCAAAAATGAAAACAAAACCCTCAGCTAAAATTCTCTTTAGTAATTTTTCTATATTACAGAAAAATGGTTAGACTTGTATGTTTGTGTGTGTGTGGTGCATGTGTACGTGTATTTTAATAAGAGAAAATCATAGGTGTTGGAATATCTAT
This sequence comes from Caerostris extrusa, assembly GCA_021605095.1. Classification (NCBI taxonomy): domain Eukaryota; kingdom Metazoa; phylum Arthropoda; class Arachnida; order Araneae; family Araneidae; genus Caerostris; species Caerostris extrusa. Next base: position 23,039 of record BPLR01013342.1, on the reverse strand, counting down.
TAAAATTTTAAATTTATTCCCGCTCTATAGCAGTGGATTATGAAGACAAATTTTTAGGAACGAATAAAATATACATCAATAGTATAACTGCTACAATTTTATCCTCAAAGTTGTTCATAAAAGTACAGCATTAATTTTTTACGAAATAACGATGACGAAGTATGGAATTTAATAAGTAAATATAATACTGTAACTACTGGTATGTAATCCATGGATTATGTGTTTAAAACCTTAGAATTCTTTGATGAGAATTAAAGGCCACTATTAGTGATTTGAGGACTTTTTTTCTCAAAAGTTTCAACGAAAATTAGTTCCAAAAAATAGCAGTCTAAAATGATTTTTTTTTTTTTTTTCCTAAGTTAAAAGTTAATAAGTAGAATTTCTGTATGAGAAATAAATAAACAGCTGGTTCAAAAATACAGTTGAAAATGATGAAAAGCATTCGTGCTTTAATTAAAGAAGGCAATTCGTATCATCCACTAATGTATGCGAATGGATGAAAAGTAGAATGAAGTAGCAAATAACTAAAAATACTTTCAGAGAGATAAAATTAATAAATGACTATCAAATATAAAAATCAGAAATGGAAATTTTTTTAATTTGTTTTAAGTTTTAATACTTTTTTTATACTTATTATGCCAATTATTGATATTGATTCTTGCATTCTGGCATGAAATTTGTGTTTATTTACCTTTTTTTTTATTTTTTTGTTTTTGCTGTAATTCTAATATGCACATCTCTTCTTTGTGATTTCCCTCCTTTTGAATGAGTAGCATGTAAGTTTTCATATTAATGTCATCTAAAAGCTATTAAAAATGAAACATTTCTTGTCATCATTCGCATACATCATTCACATACATTTCTTGTCATCATTCAGTTACATTATTCAATAGTGAATTTACTCTTTAGCAAATAAACTGTTTGCTACCTGTGCTAGAATCATTTTAAGTTATCATTCACAAGTTTAAAAACGGAACTTTATTAGTACATGATATCAAAGAAAACAAATGAACTGACATGAATGATCATCTGAGGATTATACTAGATAATTTTTATTTTATCTCCAAAAATTACTATTGAGGAATATTGTCATGGAATTATGATAATTACCACTTTTTAAATAATCAGAATATTTGAACTCTTCCAAAATACATTAATAGTATTCTTACATGCGAATTGAATAATTTATAACTACAATTTATCATTAAATCTTATATAATAAGCTTAGTTTTTTATTTAAATAATGTCATAAAAATATTTCAGCAGAAAAAAAATTGGCAGAACACCGATAGTGGTCACTATCATTCAGTTCAGTCGCTGTCATTCAGTTTTGTTGATTGTTCTGAGTCCCACCAACTATTGTGTGAATAGTTGACAGCCTCCAAATCAGATGAATTGAAACATAGCAGTGTAATAAGGAAAAAAAGATAATTTTGGAGTGGTTTTAATTACAATAAAAATAATTTTAATTTTTAATAATTTAAATGCTGAATTTCATAATAAAAAAAAAAATTAGATGAAAAATTCCTCACTTTGCTTTGTGAAGTGCACATCTGACTAGCACCCCTAACAAATAATCGATTCATATATTTCCGCCTTCATACCAGATGTATAAAGCAAAAAGAATTCTAAAAAAATTGATGACAAAAGACATAACAAGAATACATCTGATGTGTACGATTAAAACTTAATTTAACTTATAATTTCACACACACAGAGACACAGATATAGTGTGTGTGTGTGTGTGTGTGTGTGTGTGTGTGTGTGTGTGTGTGTGTGTGTGTGTGTGTGTGTGTGTGTGTGTGTGTGTGTGTGTGTGTGTGTGTGTGTGTGTGTGTGTGTGTGTGTGTGAAATTATTCCTATTGTCAGTAACTTTTAAGATCATTATATTTTCCTGTAAGCTCTAATTTTTTTTTTTTGTTAAAATTGTATTTACTTACTATTGAAGATAGTTTCTATTTTATAAGTATCATTAATTAATCAAATTATCAAATTAATCAAAAAATAATAAATGGGTGATTTATGTGAGTTTTGGGAACTTTTCGTGGATGATATCTCTTTAAAAGTCTAATAATATATTTTGAACTGTACGTAAATAAATGCTGGGAAGGAATATAGTAAAAGCAGATAACCCAAGTGTAAATACATGGTTAAGTTCCTAAAAAACACGTGATACGCAAATTCATGTTTCACAAATTCATGTAATGTAGAAAACAGCATTAAATTTTTAAATAAATTAATATGTCATTTATGTTTTTTAATTAAGAAAAATATATTCATTTAAAGAGCACATGGAAAAAAAGCAAACATTACATAGCATAAAAGCACATTACACAGCAATATTACACATTTTTCTCCGCTATCACTACTAATCATCATTAACTATTTTAAAGGATTTCAAAATTTGCATTTTTAGTTCTAGAGAGATGAAATATCTATCAAGTTACTTTTTTACTTCTAGTAAACATTGTTCAGGGCTACAAATTAATGCATAAAAAGAAATGCTAATTTTAAAAATATCATTTATAACACATATCCATAACATTTTGCCATTGTAAGTTCAAATAGTAAAAGACAAAAACGGTTAAAATCTTTCATTGTGCTTCTTATTCCAAAGTTCAAAATGAATTATTATTCTAATAATTTCTATGCATGAATCTAACATGACGCACAACACAACAAAAATAAAAACAATGTTTGATTAAAATACGCGATATATATATCATTAAAATGCGCGATAAATAGCGTTATCTATCTTCCGGTGTTGGTGCTGTAAGCTAGATTTGTGTCAAGAATGAATTTATAAAGATGAAGAAAACATTATCATCAGCTTGCAGAGTTTGAAAGAGGTCGTGTAATAGGGCTAATTTTTTTTATTTATTTTTTATTGAAGTTTACAAGAAATCCTCCGTATATCCCAGTATATCAAACGAGGCTTACAGAAGTAAGTGATAAACAAATCAATGGCAAAATAATAAAAATATCAAATAAATGGTAAATTTAACAGTACACATGACATTTCAAAGAGAAATAAAGAGATTTAAAAAACATCAAAATAAGAATTAACACAACTACAAAATGTTGTAAAAGCAGGCTTCCTGTTAACAATTTGACAAAAGTGTGGCGGCATTTGACTTTTTTTTGGAGTTTCAGTTCTTTCCTTAAAATTTTTCTAGGATATTCAAACCTGGAGAAGTTAAAAACAATGTGATCGATATTCTGTAATCCACCTTACATTGCACTTGTAAACATCAGATGAACATAGTTCAATTCTGCTTAAATAGGAATTACAATTGCCATGTCCAGTTATAATTTCATTGATTCTGAAGCTATCATTGTTCAGAGCTACAAATTAATGCACAAAAAGAAATATTAGTTTTTTTAAAATAGTTCATTTATAACACATACCCATAATATTTTGCCATTGTAAGTACAAATGTGATGAGCTCTAAGCCTTTGGGGAATACAGAGAAAGTATTTCTCCGTGAAATAGGACTATTGAAAGGTTTATTTTCTTTAAATAATTTTTCAGATTAATGCACAACAAGAAATATTAAATTTTAAAAAAGCGGTTCATTTATAACAATACCCATAATATTTTAATTCATATAAGCACAAACAACAAAAGGCAAAAATCTTTCTGTATGTTATTATTCCAAAGTACAAAATGAATTATTACTCTAATAATTTCTATGCGCAAATCTAACATGGCATACATTCAGAATAGTATAAAATAAAAAATAATGATGAATAGTATGGAATGAAATCTTGTTTCTGAAACTTTTAATTCTTTATTCGTTTATACTTTTATTTTCATATCACAATGGGCACTTTGCTGACGTTTGATTTTGTTTGCTTCGTAAATCAATATATAATTAGTATTATTTAATTCATAATTACAATATTCATATATATATATATATATATAACAAACTATATAAACATAATGACAAAAACATAATGTGCCATAACAAACTATGAAAAATCAATTACTTGAAGTACACCTAAAACCAGACGTAATGCAACATCTATGCTACTAACTTCAAATCGTCGCTATTTGAGACTACAGTGGTGTCAAGTTAAAACACTTTAGAGGGTGGAGTGGAGATCTATTATGTTCTTAGAGGAGAACCGTTTATGTCTTGGTGCCAAAGATAGCCATATATTGATTACATGGAGGTCAAATGAAGTTTTGGAGTCAATCTGTTTGCGTCGTAAGTACACCAGTAAGTGATCTGATTAGTAATTTCATAAGGCAATAGAGGCACTCTCGTCGTTATTTCGTCGTTAAATTTGTACGTCAAACTGGTGGCTGAACTAGTTGTGTTTCCCTCAAAAAAAATATATGTATGGTCTGCAAAATCGTCAGTGGAGATCACGCATGGGGCAATATTGGACTATAACTCCACTGTCATCCTAAACCAGCAAGGGGCCTTTGCTGATGTGACTGAGCAAGTACTTCAGGCATGGAACTTTATATCACAAAATGACATACAACCCCTGCACGACACAATGAATGCGAATTTATATGTTTGCATTCACAATCGTGAGTATTGCAGTGGTTAAATGTACCATTATTCCCCATTAGAAATGGCTCTTCTAGCGCATACTTTAACCTGTGACCTTGAAAAGTTAATCAAATAAGTATGTTACCTATACAAATGTTTTGCTTAAATTTCATTCCTTTAGATTAATTTATTCTTCGTGTTGGGATTTCATTTTCATCAGTATGTATATGTATGGCGTCTGATGGATAGTGACTAGTGCTCAGGCACTCGGTACTACAAGTTTCGGATTCGAATCCCGGAGGTGCCATGGATGTTTTTAGTGGTTCAGAATCCACTTGAAACTGTAGTCCCCAGTCTAATATAAGTGTAGAGTGTTGGGCGTAGGACTGACAACCCTACTACGTAAAAAAGAAAACATCTCCTGTCACGAAATTTGCCAGTAAGCAGACGGACTTGGCCCAGCATGGGGCTGTTGCGGCAATGAAGGGAATGTATATATATATATATATACACTGAAGTGACAAAAGTCATGGGATAGCAACATGCAAATTTTCAGATGGCAGTAGCATCGCGTAGAACAGGTATAAATGCGCTGTGCTTTCGCAGAGCTTTCATTTCTGTTCAAGTTATTCATGTGAAGAGGTTTTGACGTGATGATGACCGCACGACGGGAATTAACAGACTTTGAACGCGGAATGTTAGTTGGAGCTAGACGCATGGGTCATGCCATTTCGGAAATCGTTAGGGAATTCAACATTCCCAGATCCACTGTGTCAAGAGTGTGTCGAGAGTATGAAATTTCAGGCATAACATCCCACCATGAACAGCGCAGTGGTCGACCGCCTGCACTTAACGATCGAGACCGGCGACGTCTGCAAAGAGTCGTAAATTCTAACAGACAAGCAACACTGCGTCAAATAACCGCAGAAATCAATGTGGGACGTACAAGGGACTTGTCTGTTAGAACTGTGCGGAGAAATTTGGCTTTCTTGGGCTATTCCAGCAGAAGACCGACTCGAGAGTGCCTTTACTGACAGAACGACATCGCTTGCAGCGACTCGTGGGCACGTGAGCATATCGGTTGGTCCCTAGATGAATGGAAAACCGTGGCCTGGTCCGATGAGTCACGATTTCAGTTGGTAAGAGCTGATGGTAGGGTTCGAGTGTGGCGCAGACCCCACGAAGCCATGGACCCAAATTGTCAGCAAGGCACTGTTCAAGCTGGTGGTGGCTCCGTAATGGTGTGGGCTGTTTTTCATGGCATGGACTTGGTCCTCTGGTGCGACTGGACCGAACATTGACTGGAAATGCTTATGTTCAGCTACTTGAGATCACTTGCAGCCATTCATGGACTTCATGTACCCAAACAACGATGGGATTTTTATGGATGACAATGCGCCATGTCACCGGGCCACAACTGTTCGCGATTAGTTTGAAGAACATTCTGGACAATTCCAACGAATGATCTGGCCACCTAGATCGCCCGACATGAATCCCATCGAGCATTTATGGGACATCATGGAGAGGTCTGTTCGTGCCCAAAATCCTGCACCATCAACGCTTTCACAATTATGGACGTCTATCGAGACAGCATGGCTCAATATTCCTGCAGAAGACTTCCAACGACTTGTTGAGTCCATGCCACGTCGAGTTGCTGCACTTCGCCGGGCGAAAGGGAGGCCGACACGATATTAAGAGGTATCCCATGACTTTTGTCACTTCAGTGTATACCTTGGTATACGTAAACTTTTGAATAATTTCAACTGGATGTACGCTCTGTTTGGACACGAAATATTTTGTTTGTATACAACTTTTATTTAAAAATACAATTCGGGTGCATCAAAAAGTTGCACCACCGCTCACTACCCTTGTTTACCTCTCTTGGAGTCAACTTGAGAAAGTCATTGCTATCATTCAGTGAACAACTCACACTACATCTCTGTGAATTTTCGCGTGATTTTTTGTTTTGTCTTGCAATTATTTTGAAAATTCATTAACTGTGCTATATATCCAATAGTCTGGAATGAATTAATAATGTATATAGAGTTATTACTATATATATATATATCGGTAGCCTCTAGTTCCCCTAATTTATGTTTCTAAAATTCCTTTCTGAAAACATAATTTTCCAATTTTAAAAATTAAACCTTCAGGGAGGAATTTTAGAAGCCACTGTCCCACATTTTTATGCTTTCCCGAAGAAAAACTGGAAAACTTCTCCCAGGCTCCCGGTTATCGATGAGAGACGCTTACATAAGTTATCATAATCATCGTCAACTGCACTCTTTTCTGGAAACAGTGGCAGCAAAACACACTTCCAGCGGATTCAAACATGCGCCCTCATTAATCCTAGCTGAGTTTATTACTTGGCCACTTGTCTAGCATTCCGTTATCAAGTCTACATAAAAATTAGTATTAACTATAATTTACTGATATCTGTAATAAAATATAACGTTAACTAACTAACATATATTTTACAGTTCTAAAAGAAAAAAATAATCAAAATTTAATTGCCATAAGTCATTTATGAAATAGGTTTCTAAGAATTTTTGTTTCTAAAAGTTTGCTTTAAGTTTCATCGGAAACTTTTCTCTAGATTAAGAATTATTTTTTTTTTCTAATGCAGCTAGGAAACACTTAGACAATTGTCTTGGATGCCTTAAGGCCAGCGCTGCACGGACGTTACTCACTTAGCACTACCCAGGGGCGCGTGTAACTAAGATACGCTACTTACGCGGAGCAACAATGCCCCGCAACGCTCATGTTAGACCGGGACATACAGTTTAAAGTGGATTCCGAACCACTACAAACAACCATGGCACCGCCGGGCTCGAACCCGAAACCTGTGGTACCGAGCTCCAGAGCGCTAGCCACTCGGCCAATCAGTCCCACAAGTTAAGAATAATTGTTTCTAAATTTTTTTCATCAGAAAGTTTCATCGGAAACTTTTCTCTGGGTTAAGAATTATTTTATTTTGAATTTTAAAGCAGCCAAATAAGAGTAGAAAACAGCCTCGTAAATACACACTGCTGTTAGATTGTTATTAATGTTGTAGAATTTAAATTTAAATCTCATCAAACAGAGTGTAATTATAAATGGGTGTGTTCATCAAAAAGTTTTCTTATAATTTTAAGAAACCTTTAATATTCATCAATTTAATGATTATTTGATTCATCCTCTTTGTCGTATCATCTTTTCAATCCATCTCTGTTCCATAGTTTGACAATTTGTGAACCCTTGGAATATATGTTTTCTCATAAAAAAGCATTAATTGTATCTTTTTTATCTCTGGGAGACCTCCTTATTCTCAAAACTAGTATGAATGCTGTATTATAAGAAAAAATTTCAAATTGGGGTGTGAGCAGTCTTTTTTTTTTTTTTTTTACATCTTTACTCTAAAACAGGGGTCTCCAAACTTTCCATCCTTAGGGCCATACTGTTTACTCCAGTAAGTACCAAGGGCCAAAACCGTTTTAATTTTTCTGCCATTATCTATATAATTACATAAATCTCATTAGTATTTTTTTACAAGTGGATACCCCGCGGTTTCATTCGCGTTAATTTAGCTTTTCCGTTCCTGAGGGATTTTCAGGATTAAAATCATATGTGTAATTCAGGATATATACATTCGAAACATCGATATACATAGATATGCGATACTCTTTACCCCAACATAACTACCGAGGATAACCGAGGGATGTTCACTAGTTTATAATGTTAGTGGGATTCATTTCAATTATTTCTTAGTTGTTATGCTTAAGTTAAATTTTCTGCATATTATGCTTGTCATTAAGCTTTACCTAACAAGTAAATAAAACCAAGTTATTATCATTCTGTGTTCTTTTTCATTCAACTCGTTACAGCAACATGTAAGCTATTGTCGCTGTCGCGGGCCGGATTGATGACACTGGCGGGCCGGATTTGGTCCGCGGGCCGTAGTTTGGAGACCCCTGCTCTAAAATAAAGCATAACTGAAAATATTGCATAACTTTATGGCTGTCAAAAATCAGCTTAAAATATTTAATAAATAATTATAATAATTAATAATAACTAAATATCTAATGATGAAAATTCATGATGAATCTAAATGAAAAATTCATGATGGATTAAATATTTTTATTATCAACTAAAGAAAAATATGTTTCAGCCTTCGATTTTCTGCTGTATTTCTTAAATTGAAATTTCAAAATATCCAAAGAATTGGAAACACATCATAAGAAAGAACGAATTTTGAAATATTGAACACGAGTATAACTGCTTATAAAATGTTTTTATTTTCTACTATTTTATGAATTTCAACACTGGTTTGTTCGTTACTCTTATAAAAAGATATGAGATTACTTTATATTTCCTATTTCAAGTCGAAAGTCTATATTGTTTTGCCATGCACAGTTGAAGATTTGAGCCGAGTATTCACAAAAAAAGTAACAAATCTGATCATTTGTTAGAATGAGGTAGAACGTAACCACATATTACAAATATTTTCCGGCTAGTGGTTAAATCAATGTAATAAACTGTCATGTCATCATTCATAGTATGTATATGAAAGTTTTGTCAATTATGCTAAGAAATTTTAAATGGAATATAAAATTTCTTCTTCTTTTTGGACTATGCGGTTTAAAAATGTATGCATTTAATAATTTTATTTTTATCTCATTTAATCCGAGGAGTAAAACTGCAGACGAATCAATTCAAAAATAACATCCGCAACTGGCTAAGTTGAGAACAAGTGATAAGCTCTGTCATGAATTCAAGTCTGATTAGGATGTCTGGTTTCACAGAAGTTATTCGAGGCTTACTAAATATTAGCTACTTCTACATTGCCTTGAGTGTAGGATTGTACATGTTGCATATGATGTGATGTTTTGCTAACATCGTACAAAAATTAAAAACTCCCATCATTTTTAGTGATTTTTTAGAGAATTTTTTGTGACCCAATATGTCTAATTCAAAGCTTGAAATAGTCTTATTAAACTTTCCGCAGTCTTGTAACGGTAGCCACAATATTTAATGACCACATTTAGTAATACAGAAAGTACTTTTTTTAATCACACTGATTTACAGAAGATATTACAATCGTTATTCAAAATTAAAAGACCAAAGCATAAAAATTGAAGCACCGACACTAAAATTTTAGTGTTTTCTTTTGGAGTTAAGTTGCAGTCCTACTTTTTTGAGAAAGTCAACACATTTTCAATATTTAATAATATAATTTTTTCACCTTCTCAAGTAAGTAATATTTTTTGTTCATTTCTGTACATTTTAGGAGGTTTGTAAATATTATAATTCGAATTTAAAATGGTTTTATATATTTATAAGCATTCTGTTTTCAAAAAACATATCAGTGAACTTTTTGTAATTAAATTAATTAATATGATGCTCTCACTGTGATTTTAATCATATATTTGAATAATTATGTCAGAAAATATATTCAAATTTAGACTTCTAAATAATATTTTTGATTGTCTCTTTTTTCAATCACTGTAATATATTAATCAAGATAATATTCTATCGATATAATCTCCTCATATCAAAGGATTACGATTTATCTTTATAAAATACAAATTTTTAGGATTTTTAAAATTGAAAATGAATTCTTTCGAATGCTAAATGAAGTAATGAGAATGTTTGTATCTTCCATAATTATAGTTAAATTCCTGACTTTTAATGGTGTGTCTATTATATTTTCAGGTAAAAAAATTTTTTTCCACATGTAGCCTCTTATTCTTATCTTTAAATAACTAAGGATTTTCCTTGATTAAAAGGGGAGGGACATTTAGATTAAACATTACCCTGATCCACAGAAAAACTTTTTTGATTAAGCTATATAATATTTATCCTTCGAATTCAATAATAAAAACATTTTTCTTATTATAATATATATAAATATTTTTGTAATTATTTGTAATGCATACTGTATTAGCAACATTTACACAAGGCAAATAATAAACGTTGAATGTACTTAAAAGAAGATATTCTGGATTATTTAGTTTACTGAGCTCCATTTGCAGAACAATATTGTTCTATGTTTGAAATGTCCTTGTAGAAGACATCATAGTTTACAGAGCACAGGTTTTCGTAGTGATATATATCCAAGGAGAAGGAAGCGGGTCTTCACAGATGTATTGCAATTTGAATTTACATATGTACGTAGTGCAAGATGACCACGATCCACACAAACTCTCACTATGGAAGAAACGGTGTTAAATGTGTTGATAATAATTTCCTATACTGTCAATATACCGTTGTCTCTACATGATTCCTTCTTTGTGGTTTACAGCAGGTGTCAAGCCGAGTTCTAGCATTCCTTTTATCACCAAAGATCTTGTTATTTCGACCTTAAGATAATCCTCGACGTGTAACTTCGCATAGTGATTTCTATAGGAAACCGTTAAAGGTATGAATTTCTCATGTTGTGTTCGTGGTTCATGTAATTTTTACTCCAGAAACAGTATTCAATAGGCGTAATAGTCGTGTGTGTTCATGCAAACTCACGTGTTGTGCACATACTATGCCTGTTTAGCCAGGTCATGCTTCTTTCAAACTCGAATAGACTCCACAAACTATTTGATTTCTATTAAAGAGGTTTCATCGAAGTTACTTATCCAAGTTCAACAATTATAAAAATGCAGCATGTCGTCTGAACATTTTTGTTTCGTGAGCATTTGAGCAGATTAAGTGGATATCGATCGATTAGGCGTGGTGAACCAGTTGAATAGACTCCCTGCTCATCCGATTCATGAAATTTTTTCATTCAGTGGACGACCCTAAAATGTACGAATCACCTGATAGAAATAGTTAGATCTCATGGCAATATTCGCCATCGTCAGTGTTATGGATGCGTGATCTTTCGTGGTCTTGTGGCATTAGTAAATGTATTCGTCTAGTGCCTATCTTTTTAAGATTTTGTCCGATAGATGTTTCCTGCCAATTACTGTATTCCATCATTTTTTACTGGGAGACGCTTGTACAAATAGTTATAGACACTCTGTATACACAAATAATGATATTTAAAATCATTTACTTTTTATTCAAATATTCCATAATAAGAATAAATATAGTATTCTGTAATTCGATATTCTTATAAAACTTGGATGAATATATTAGATAATAAGCAAGAGTAACCATATCTGAATTATAAAACTCCTTTTGCCATGACTTAGCTTATAGCTTTTATATAAAAGTTATTGGCGAATCTAAGATGCTCTCATTAACTTTATTAACTAAAAAAATGTAATTTGTAATACTCTTTAATTTGATTTTATTTTTCATTCCCTTCCTTGTTAATTTCTAAATAATGGGCTCTCTATAAACAACTACAAGCAAATGCTCACAATTTTTCTAGCATTAAATTATTTATATCCCCTTATTTAATAAATTATAAGTATTCATGAAAAACGTTTCATTCCAGTAAATTTAAAAATTCATGAAAATACTTTTGGTTGATGTTTTTTACAGACTTTTTCAATAATATTTTGCTATTTTCGCATTGCCCTTGTGCTTTAAAATACACTATTTTTTAAATTTCCTGCATTCAATTGTTAAGTGTCTGAAAGCTGTTGTTGAAAATGGAATAAAATCTACCCTTCCTCAAACTGTTTTTATATTAGAAAACACTGGAGCATTTTTATCTTTAAATACTTCCGAAATGTTGATTTAGAAGGAAAGGGCCAAATGATTTTAGTAATATTCAATTTTTTCCTTAAAAAAAAAAAAAGAGCAAAAAATAGGGTTCCTAAATCTTACAGACATTACACAAAAATGCCTGGGGTCAACTCTGAGCACTTCCTTTTTCCGCAGAAAGGGGCATCATTATTCAAAAGACAGTAAGGTGGTGCCTCTGGGTGTTTCTTAAATGGCTGCAAAGGTTCCAACGACAGAAAGAAAAAAAAATTTTAGTGATATTTGCGAATTCTCGCTGAGTGATCGTTTCGTCAAGGCCTGAGGATGCAGGCGAATCAATTCTAGCTTTTGTTCTCTATCAAGAAAAGCAAGAGCATCCGTTTCAATTGAGGTGCCTTCAAAGAAGGAGAGATGCGTACTTAGTCACGCTCGCTGAACTCTGAAGAGGAAAGGTAAAGAAACCTACTTCCACTCTTGACAAAGCGAAATTATAGTCCCTAATTATTTCGAAACAATCCGTTAAGCAATTCTTCGTTACTAAAGTATATTTTTGCATGTTTAAATAATAGAACAACTTTTTCGCAATTGTCTATTTTTCAATTCCTTCTATTAGCTCACACTCTCCCTATATATATCTTGTTCAAATTTTCAATCGTTCATAAAATACTTTTTTTTATTCATCCCCTCAAGTTCAAATACATTTTTTTGAACTTGTAATGGATGACACTTGATGTTAATACAGTTTTTTCAAATATTAATTCAGTAATTAAATTTAATTAATTAATTTTAGTTTTTTTTTTTAGATTTAAGTTGCATATATCTACCAATAGAGGGTGACAGATAAAATTAAAAAAAAAATGAATTAAAATTATTTATAAAAGGACTTTCTGCAATAGAGTGAAAAAAAGTAAGTAGGAATTGACTTTTAAAAAAAATTTTTATATTATTTGTTTTTCCTATCCTTTGAATTATTTTGGAGTCATGACTATTAATTTTTCAACGAATAAATTCTCATGCAATCTTCCTATTTGCTCAAGATTTAATTTCTTAGAACTTGAAAGGATTTACAGAAACACTGGTATAAACCATGAAAATATAATAATTATTAAATGAATCAGTTCGTTAGTTCTTTTAAATGGTGTACATTGTTAATCCTTGTAAAATTTGTATACCATCGGGCATAATTTCAATAAGTCAGTAACTCGTAACACTCGACCTAATAGTGTACCATTATTTTCCTGGAGGTCCTCTAAAATATCTTAAGCAAAGTTTTGAAAATGACTTATAAAAAGAGATATAGATGACACATGAAAAAATAGCACACAATCTTAAATAACATCCTTTTTAAAGTTATTTCATTGATTACAAAATCAATTTTCCCGGAACTCAGATGATTCAAAAATATGAATTCAAATGTTTTTCATAAAAATCCACACAGTTCCACAGATTTCTTCCACATATTTTTTCCTTTTCGTTATGTTAAACAATTTTGAGTTAAAATATTAACGAATTATTAAACTTACAGCAAATATTATTGAGCACGTCATAGCATCAAAAATCATTGATTTACCCGTGTCATTGTTCACCAATTCATTTAGAATTTATCACTTTAATTATTTAACTTACTTAATTATTTTTTAAATGTTTAATTGTAAATTCGTCTGTCGAAAATAAAAAGAACTTTTAAAGAATTTTTTCCATAGTAAAAAATTGTTTGTTCGAAAACGAAAATACTTTTTGAACCTACTTTTAATTTTGCATCGTATATCCCTGTAAAAAAGTATACATTATATTAAGAAATTTGCTACTAATTTTATTGGTTTCCACTTTATTTGTTTTTAATTAAACATAATTGAATCAGTATTTATTATTACTTTTGTTATGCATGCACTTTTTTCCCTCATGCTCGTCGCAGCTGGAAGAATGGAAACAAACAGAAATTACTACTATTTTTTAACAGGATTAAAATATATTTGAAGAATATAAGAAACATTTTTAAATGTATCTCTATCAAAAATAAGTAATCCACTTATAGAGTTTAGTCCTACTTTTTCTTTGCTGCATGTTGTTGTTTTGTTTGCTTCTTTTACTATCTAGCAGGAGTGATCAGATATATTGCTTTTGGAAGCTGCATTTCTGGAAGCAATATTTGAAATAGCAGTTTATTTTTGCTACTTGAAGAAGCTATTGTTTTTAAAATATTAGCATATAACTGAGTTTGTGCGAACTGCACTTGTGACTCATAAATAAAACTTATTGCAGGTAAAATGGGACTTATCGAATAATTGAAAGGTCTCAATTAATAAATGAGCTACAAAACCTCGATATTCTGTCGATAGAGATGCTAAGGTATTTGATGCAGTAAAAAAACGTCTATGGTGAAGGCATTGTAATCTAATTGGAATACATTGGCATGTACAAAAACACGTTAGCACACATCTGAGAGATAAAATAAAGAAACAAGTGGTAAAGGAAAACTTGAAGATAAATTTAACGGTAAGCTGCGAAATTACTACGAAATTTCAATTCTGAGTAATACTGAAGATATCTATAAAATTCAAAGTTCTGTCATTGCTGACTTCTTTCACTGTTGTTAAAATTAACATGTGTGCCTGCAATAACGTGTTAAAACATGCATGCGTGCATAATATACTAAAATTAGCATGCATAGTCAGTGGTCACAAGGGAAAGATACTTGATGCAAATAACAATCACAAGCTTTGGATAAACTTTATTTTGAAAAACATAAGGTTTGCCTACCTTATGGAATTGATAATATACCTTATGAAATGCAGTGAAATTGGTAAAAACTAGTTTATATGACGCTATGGGGATAATTTTTTGTTAGCTAAATGAGCCAAGTGTTTGCATGGAAAGACACAAAATGCAAACTATAGTTTCAATGGTATCATATAGAAAATATTACCTAAAGGCACATTTGTTGAACCAAAAACTCTGCGACAAGAAGTTTCTTTGACAGTTAGTTGAATGATGGATCAAAAGTTTTAATTTCTATTTTAAAAGTCTTAGGAATTGCCTGTTTTTGAAACGAAACATTATAAAAAACTTTCAAGAAAATCCTCCACTGGTATTACCCATCATTACAATCCAAATATCAAGTTTTCTTTGCGCACAACATCAACAAAAAAGAATTTTCCATACACCACAACCAAATGGACTCTACCTTTAAATTCGCCAGAGCAACAGGCAAGACAAACTTGGATGTTATTAACAACTTCTTCTAGAAAGACAATTTTCAATTCTTTCTTCAGTAAGCAAATGTTCAAACAGAAACATGATACAAGTCAGTGACTCTAGTAAATTTTCCTTTATAACAGTGTCTACAAGGGAGTGTCGAATTGAGTCAACCCCGAATCGATCTTATTCCCGTCTCTGTCTGACAGCGAAAAACTATCCAAGTTATCTCCGGCTGTAAGTGGTAGCTTGTCGTAAATGGGGTCAGCGACAATCCCTTTGATGTGCGGAAAGAAAACAACTCTGGTTGGAGCGAGACATATGATTCTCTTTAAACGAAAGCCGCTCGCCCCTGATGACTTACCGTTTGGTGTTTAGTTTGGGTTTAATTTGCCGCTCTACAGTCATTTTTTGTACACTTTGGGCTAATAGACCGATATCTACAGCTTAGCGGGGATTCCGAACCACTCACAAACATCCATTCCACCACCAGGATTCGAATCTGAAGCCTGTGGTACCAAAGGACAGAGCATTGGCCAATTAGCCATCAGGTCGCACTGCCTGGGTGCAACTTCAAACAAAGATCTAAGCTTTTCCACTCCAAACTTTCACCAAACTCTAGATTATGTCTCACCCCTCCAGACCTTCAACAGTGCCCGAGCACAGTTCGGTGGATCTACATTCCAACCCCCATCGTCACTGCACCTTCCCGCTACCATTCAAATGTATATAAATTCCCTAAATTGACTCTGAATTTCAGTTACAATAAAGACTAATTGTTATATAGTTTTATATTATTATCTTTCTGGTACTATTTTTTTTTTTTTTTTTATTTACTCATTTTTTTTAATATTACTGCTGAATTTATTGTTATTTTTCTTCCTGGCTATTCTATCACACTAAATTCTTTTAAACTGAATGGAAGTGCATTTTTTTGATAGCTCTTCAGTCATTTGCCCAAACTGGTTCGGAGCGGATTTTCAAATCGTGGGTTTCAAAAGAAAGTTTTACTTATATCACATAAGACGCATTGAAGATAAACGAATGCAAACAGGGATTAATATAAGAAAATTTCTTAAAAATTTATTCCTCAATAAATTGATTGAAATTTTATTTCACTAAGAAATTTATACAAGAAAATAAAATTATAATAGTGAAATGATTTATCAATATATTTGAGTAATAATAACATAATATAAACACTTTCTTCTGGAAATTAAAGTGCATTGGTTTTAAATTGTAAATAAGATGCGTCAAACAGCTTTCATTATTCAAGCTACATGGAGAATTTTTATTGGATAAATAATTTTGGTCACACTTGTCTGCAGAAATTGGAGCATATCCCCCTATTATGAAGAAACTGTGTCAACAAAATTTTTTTGCATGTTTTCCATTTAAATTTATGTAGTCTATTATAAGTCATTAATATTGTTAATATAAGAATATTTTAATGTTTGGAGAGCGGGTAGAATAATCCTGTTGACAGAGTTACTTCATTGTCGAAAGTTATGAGGGATATGCTCGAATTTCCGCAGACAAGAGGCAAATTAGACCAAAATTATTTGTCAAAATTCTTTGTCAAAATGTAGCTCGAATAATGAAAGCCGTTTGAAGCATTTATAGGAATGAAAAATGGAAGGTTAAAAGAAACTGTTTACACAGTATAAAAGAAACGCTTTTAAACCTAAAATAATTCATAGTCATATAAATTCAGACTGATTTAAAATACTTACAATCATTAATAAGCAAGAAAATAAATTGTTATTGCAATGAATCGATTTGTTTTTAAAGTATCATAGTAAAAGGGGTGGTGTATTTTAAATAATAATAGTAATAGTAAATTTCAAGAAACGCACCATTTTTAATGAAATATACGAACAAATTGTATTTAAGTAAAAAAAATTGTCTCAAAAATAGTCATGAATTTATTCACGGCGAATGTCTAAATAAAATGCTTATAGTTGAATTCTGTCTTAAAACAATAACGCTAAAATTGTAAAATTGTATTTTTTTACTCAAAAAATTTAAATATGGCTGAGAAAATATTCATTTTCTATTACAACAACTGATGGCCGAGTGGCTAGCGCTCTGGCGCTCGGTACCACAGGCATCGGGTTCAAATCCCAGCGTTGCCATGGGTGTTTGTAGTGGTTCGGAATCCACTTTAAACCGTAGGTCCCTATCCTAATAGGATCGTAGAGCGTTGCGATGGCATTGTTACTCCGCGTCCGTGGCTTATATTCAAGTTACACGCTCTCCTGGGTAGTGCAAAGTGAGTAACATCGGTAGCCTAAAAAAGATCACAGGTCTATTTGCCAGCTGTATTAGGAAAAAAAACTATTACAGCAACAACAAATTTTTAAAGAAATCATTTTCTGTATTAGAACAATAATGATAAGATTTCACAAAATTAATATTTTCTTACAAACATTCTGTAAAATTCATAAAAACTACATAATTTATTAAAAATATAAAACAATTATATATATTAAAAATTAAATCCCAAGATTTTTTTGTATCAACATCTAAAAACAAAGAAGTAAAAAATGTAGCATTCAAATAAGCTTTTATTTTTAAGAAACATTTTCATTGAAAATTTGCTATATATAAGTTTAAAGAAAAACTCTTAAAAAATGAAAAAAAAAAAAAAAGTTGTTTTGAAAGAAAAAAGAAGTAGAAACTTTGAAAATCCTAAATCCTATATTTTGTATTGTTGTAAAATTTTTATCACTAGAAAATTAAGGAATATTAACTGATAATCAGTATTATATACATGAGTATATAATAATCAGAAAAACTCCTGAAATTTCCAATTCATTAAACATAGACACATCAGTGCACAATTTGTACAAAAAATAACAAAAAAGTTAAAGTGCATCTATTTTATTCTAGTGTAGATGACTTTTGAAACCTCTTGGCAGTAAAAGATAGAAAAATTAGCTAACAAAGATGTGAGGATAGTAAATTGAAAACTAGTTTGAAAAAAAATAGTTTGAAGCTGATTCATAATATTTTATTGTTCTGGGAATTAGTCATAAATATTTAAAACCAATTTAATATGAATAATCTATACTAGTTAAAAAATATATTGTCAAAAAGTTTGATGTAAATTAAATCATAGAAAAAAGAAAGGAAATACATAGAATCTTAATGTATCATAAAAAAATATTTTTAATTGCTGAACATAAGAAATAGCGCATGTAAAATGTTAATTAAATAAATATTAGAAAAACTCAACTACAAGTCCTGAAAAATTAATGCAAATTCATTACATATCATTATTATTTGTAATATTTAAGATAGTCCGTTAGATATTTATCCAAAATATCTAAAAATATTTAATAAAAAAAGATTTAGTTAATTCAGGTTACAGTAAAGTATTTTTCGAAATACACTATCTGGAAGAAAGTGACGGGACACCTCTCGAAAAGTAGAAAAGTCGACAATACAGCTAACACATGCACAATAATAGGTATCACGTGTCAGCCATATCCTATAAATACTCTGTGGAGTCGACTAGAGTTGTTTTTTGTAAACAGTTTATGTATTGAAGGAAGTAGCTAACATCTTTAATATGCTAGGAGGTCTCGACAACTTCTACAGTCAGTTAAAAAACGCAAATTCTCCACTTGAAAATTTCAAATAATTGCCAAATGTTTCAATTTAAGTATTTAATTGCTTCTGCATTTTAAATTATTTTATTTGTGCCATGCTTTACCGTGCCTTTCTGTTTTTCTTTTTGTCTTCAATGTTTCTATTTATCTGCCGTTTGGACATGACCACTGCACACTGACTTCTATTTATTCAATGTTTTTTCATCCAATGACTTTAACTTCCAGATTAGGAGTCTAGAGGCCATATATGGCCAAGGTACTACATAACCAGAATGATGATGATGAGTTGTTTTTTGTCAAGATGCCGCCACGGGAAGAGTTGTCTGAGTTCGAGAAAGGTGTGTTGGTTGGATTGCATCTTGCCAAGGTGTCAATTAGGGAGATATCCCGTCTCCGTAACTGCTCAAAATCAACTGTAGCACGTGTTGTGTGTCGCTACAAGACTGAGGGACACTGTCAGAACAAACCCCGAAGTGGACGACCTACAGTTCTCACCAGCAGGGACCGGCGGGTGCTCGGTAGGGAGATTCGAAGTAACCGTCAAACATCCATGGATAACATCGCTAATGAGTTTAGACAAGCCACAGGTGTGGTCGTTTCGACCAAGACTCTTCGTATCGAGGCCCATAAGTTAGGTTACACTGGACGTTCGGTGGCCCATGGGCCTCTGATTACGAAAACCAACAAGAAAGCGCGCATTCGATGGGCCAAAAGACCACCGTACTTGATTCTGGATGACTGGAAACGCGTCCTTTGAAGTGATGAGTCACAATTTACCCTTTTCCGTTCCGATGGACGTGTTTGGGTATGGCGTTTACCAGGAAAACGCCTTTTGCCCGAGTGTGTCGTACCAACTGTAAAGTTTGGTGGAGGAGGATTGATGGTATGGGCCTGTTTCTCCTGGTATGGGGATGGCCCACTGGTGAAGGTTGATGGTGCGATGAATGCCGATAGATACTGTGATATTCTCGACAATCATGTCCTGCTTACCTTGTGGACAACGTACTGTATGGATGATTGCAGGTATCAAGACAACAACGCAACATGCCATGTTGCAAGGAGGACTCTGATTGGTATGTGAACAACAACGTTAAACGCATGGAGTGGCCGGCGCAGAGCCCTGATCTTAACCCAATTGAACATCTCTGGGACGAATTGGACCGTCGGTTGAGGGCCTGCACCCCACTCCCCAAAAGCAAGCCTGAACTATGGAACTTCCTGTTAAACATTTGGAAGAAAATTCCTCTTGCCACTATGGCTAATTTAGTGGAAAGCATGCCCAGAATGGTTGCAGCTGTGATCGCAGCAAAGGAGGCCCTACCTCCTATTAATTTTAATAAATATGGGCTTATGTCGTTATAGTGTCGTGTCCCGTCACTTTCTTCCACATAGTGTATTACCGTATCTTCTTCAATATGAGAAGGTAACCACAAAAAACACTACCACAAACTAACTGATTAAAAGAAAGGAAGTAAGATTTCTTAAAAAAGGAGTGTACAAATTTGAAAAATATTTTCATGAGGTAAAAGAGTTTTTATGCAAGGTACAAAAGTTTTTAGAGATATATAAAATGTAAAAATTTTTTTGAAAAATCAATCATATTTCTTTTTCAAAGGTTATGCTTAAAACAAAATTGATTGAATGATGAATTTTTGTATTAAAGAAACGGATGCAAGATTGTTTTAAAGAATTGAACATGACTATATTAAATGTTGTAGATAAAATGCATTGTTTAAAAATATAATAAATTAAAATTATGCATTGTTTAAAAAAATAGCATCATTTTAAATAGTTATTTTACCAAATCCCAGTCTAAGTAGTGATCAATTTTAAATGTTTGGGTGCTAAATAAAAATATCGAAAATTGTGGTTTTAATTTTGATTTAACCGATAGAACCAAATATTAAGTAAGAACGAATAAATAAACTAATAGAATAAATGTCATTAGGAATATTTTTAATAAAAACAACTTAAAAATGTGTTTTGGAAACATTTCAAAATGAACTCCATATGTATAATGGGTAACATTTCATAAGACTTTTGTAAACATTATTATTAAACTTAAAACAGAATTAAATTTAAATACAAGACTTGTGCATACCATTGGGAATTTTTTTAATAAAAACGGCTAAAAATATGTGATTTTGTTACATGAAATTCAAAATCATGAGTATAATGAATGAAATTTCCGAACACTTTTTGTAAATATTGTTCAATGATTATTAAAATTAAAAAATGTCTACGGAGGCAGTGTAAGTACTTGATTTGTGTATGACAGAAAAGAAAATCTAAGTGAAGATGATTGGTGAGATGTATACAATATTCCGAAATAAAAATAAAAGTTACTCGGTGTTAATAAATTGAATTACTGTAAATTCATTATAAAATGACTTATTTTAACTATTTTGTTCTACAAAATCACTTTAAGTAATGATTATTTTTAAATGTTTGAAAAATGTATACTAAAAAAAAATTGTATCTACAAGAAATTATAGGGTTTAACAAATAGAATCAAGTATGAAGGTGAACGCCATCTTAACGAAAAACAATAGGATATATGATTTAACCAACAATTTAAATAATACTTAATACATATATAAAAGTAAATGTATAACTTAACTTATTGTTGTGTGTACTTAAATAGAATACTTGTCGAAATGCAAAATACATTGTACAAAAATAAAATTTTGAGTGAAATATTTCCTGATAAATAAAAGAGTCATGTAATTTTTTATTAAAAAAATGAAAAAAATTTTAATTTTAAAAATAATGAAAATTAAAAAGAAATGAAATTGACAAAATAAATTTGTTAACTAAAAAATTTTTTTAGTGTATATTTACTAGAAAATATATTTTATTTAATAATTTCACAATTTTATTTTTCATCTAAAATTACACTACAAAAGAAAAAAAAAAAGTTTGTTCAAATAATTATTTATAAAATTAAAAATATGCATACTAAACTTATAAGCAATCCAATCTTATCTATACAGAAAAAGCAATATTATCTTATATGAAACTTGAAAACTGTCGTATAAAAACATGTTATTAGCAACTTTTAATGAGATTGTATATTAGAATTTTAGTTGAGCATTCGAAAAGAAAAATATTGACAAATTTATCTTTAATGCTACAAATTTCGATTTAGAAAATTCAATTCTTACACAAAACTATAAATAGTATATCAATAAAAATATTATTTTTAGAAATAAGTGATTAGAATATGTTGCTGTTATACGGCAGCTTTATTGATAATCTTATGCATAAGCAAAAGACAGCACCACTGTTACTCATTCAGCACTACCCAGGGGGCATGTGTAGCTTTGAAGATATGCTGCGGACGCGAGCAACATTATTGCCACAACGTTCTACAATCCTATTAGACCGGAACCTACGGTTTAAAGTGAATTCCCTTACAACTATAAACATCCCCTGACACTGCGCCGGGACTTGAACCCGAAACCTGTGGTACTGCTAACAGATGACATTTCACCACCAGGTTCCCGAGATCAGAAAATATATCATAATTTTATAAATATATGTTTCTCGGATGTGTGTGCATAAATAGAATGTTTTTTTTTTTCATAATGCAGCTGGCAAACACTTAGACAATTGTCTTTGATACCTTAAGGCGCTGCACAACAGACGTTACTCACTTCATTACCCACGGGACGCGCAACTCGAAGATAAGCCACGGACGCGGAGTAATGCCCCCGCAACGCTCTACGATCTTATTAGACCGGGACCTTACGGCTTAAGGTGGATTCTGAATCACTACGAATGATCCATGACACCGCCGTGAACCCGAAACCTGTGGCACCTGAGAGCGGCAGAGCTTCCCAGCCACCTCAGTCATTCAGGCCCCATAAATAGAATGTAATCAATTGCTTTTTTTCCAAGTTAGAAGGAGGTAAGAAAATCGCACACTAAAAAAAATTATAAGATACATAATTTTAATATGTTTACACGTTTAGATTTTATAAGTAAGTTTTCTCTTTTGCTAAAATGTGTGTGTGCGTTTACTTTTTGATGTTGTTTTTTCATGTGAAAGGAAATTATTTGAGTTAGTATTTTGAAAAATATTTATTAGTATTACAT
>BPLR01013341.1:0-63344 GCA_021605095.1 Caerostris extrusa | reverse complement strand
GATAGATTCATCTCGCCTTCTGTCTACTCTACACTTGTTTTCTCTACTGTTTAGGGTCGTTGCTCCAAGGCTAGGGCCCATATGGGCTAAACATAACACTATGTAATTTCACTGATTCTTGTAGTTGTTCTTAATGTTCTTTGTACATTTCTTTTTATTTTTATTTTATTACTTATTGTAGCCTGATTGAAACAAAAAAATGTTCAGGAAACAAGAAGGAAATTATCACCAGGCAATCTTGTTTGTCGATGAGAGTCACAGTCGCGCTTCTGCAAGAAAGCAGTTTTAATCAAAAAATCTGATATCCTAGTCGGTGAATTATAAACTTAGGAAAATATAAATACGCTTTGTATGCTTATTTTAATTTTGTATAAACCACAGATTTTTAAATAAAAGATATCTAAGAGATTTCTTTAAATTTATAATAGCTTATCTGTATTGAATATCAATCAAACAATTCATATAAAACCAAAAATTATTAAATCTCAACTTTTACACAAACATCAAAAGAAGATAAAAACTTCATAATAAGTATACATATTTTTTTGCAGAAATTTATTTCATATACATGAAATAATACAAAAAACTAAAAAAGTATTTTGATGGGAATTTCCTACTAAAATATAACCACATTATATCACAAATCATAATATCATATTTATCATCACATGATATCATGTTTACTGAATAGACGTTAGAATAGAATTATTTCGTTTTCATTAGTAAAACTTAGTAATGGTTACAGAAAAATTGTGCGGTACGGCTTTAAAGAATATGCATATAGTACCAATGAATGGTCATAAAAGAAAATGAATTGTCTATTGATAAAATCCGCTTCGCAAATGATAATGCTGGTTTTGATTCTAATTTAATACATTTTTATTTGTACATTTTCGATATATTTTAATAAACTTTAATATATTATTTGAAAATAATTCTTTACTATTTTTCAAAAGATTCACTTTAAAATAACATTTTCAAAATAACAACAATAGTAACAGTTTTACTAATAATGTATCAAACTTGTATTACATCAAAAGCTCAAATAATAAATCTCGTATATCTCTTCAAAACGTCGAAAAGAATAAAAAGAAAAACCTTCATAATATAATAAGTATACATATATTATTCCATACATGAAATATGCAAACAAAAGTTATTTCGATGGGAATCTCCTACTAAATATAACTGCATTATATCTTGAAATCAAGCTAAATCAATTTAAGACAAAAATCAAAAACTTTTGGGAACATCTTAAATTTCATAAGAAGCTTATCTCCGGGGAACAGAAAGCATTCAAATATTATATTTTTTTAAAAAAAGATGTCTACGAAGAGTACAGGAATAGTTATTCTGTACCCTATTTCAGCCGCTAAACCAATTCTGAAAAATAAAATCCCTCTTGAAGAGGCCGTTTTCGAAATTGCGTTAAGAATCTTTCGTCTCGAGACACAGAAATCCGCAAGCTTTTAAAATGTCCTCCTGGACTGTCGAAGCGTACCGAAAACGTAAGGCTTTTTAGATTTTCATGAATACTTTTTTAATAAATAGGATTATAAAGTTAATATTTTAATGTAATTTTCTTTAGATGTCTGTGGGATTCGTTATAATGTTCCCCCTTTTGGAAATATTTTGGATCTCTTCTGAAATTATTTAAATGATTTTTAATTTGATTTGAAATTTGTTCTTTTTTGTTTTGTCCCTTGAAATTTATACAGACTTTAAAATGCTATAAATTGGAGGAATTTGATTTCGTCTCTCATTTTAATAAATATTATCTTAGTACAACTTGCCAAAATTTATCATTTCACTCTAAACCAGCATATTACTAAATAAATATCATCAATTGAAATCTATAATTTTTGTCTAATATTTAAATAAATAATATCAACTGAGGAATTTAATTTCATCTAAAATATTATCAATTGAAGAATTTAATTTCATCAATTAAAAAATTTCCTTTGATGAATAATTTCCTCTACAAATAATTAATTTTAATAATGTCAACAATTAAATCATTATAAATAATTTGTAAATAGTATAAATAATTTTATCTACTTAAATAAATATTATCAATTGTAGAATTTAATTTCATCTAATTAAATATTATAAACTGAATAAAGCTTTTAAATCATCCTCCCTTGATTGTCGGCGAACCGAAAATGATGAATGCTTCGGATTTTCCTGAATACTTTTTTTAATAAATGGAATTATAAAGTTAATATTTTAATGTAATTTTCTTCAAATGTCTGTGGGATTCGTTATAAAGTTGCCCTTCGGAAAAGGTTTCAGTTCTCTTCTGAAATTATTTGAGTGATTTCTAATTTGATTTGAAATGTGTTTCTTCATGTTTTGTCGAGAAATTTATACAGACTGTAAAACACTATCATTTTACGAATTTAATTTCGTCTATCATTTAAATAAATATTATCTTAATACAACTCCGGCCAAAATTTATCATTGTACCTAAACCAGCACATAACTAAATAAATATTATCAATTGGAATCTTTAATTTCGTCTAAAATATAATCAATTGAAGAATATAAGTTCATATAATAAATATTATCAACTGAATAATTTCTTCTACCTTTAATAATTTATAATAATGTCTACTACTATACCGTCATAAATAATTTATAAATAATTATAAATAATTTATAATTTAATTAATTAATTAGAAACTTGAATTTATTATTTGAAAATAATTCTTTGCTATTTTTAAATAAGGATTCACGTAAACTAATTTTTCGAAATAATATCTACGGTAACCAGTTTTTAAAAATAATGTATCAAACTTATATTACATCAAAAACTCAAATAATAAATCTCTCATGTTCGTCTACCATTAATAAATTATATAATTCCATAATGTCCACCATTTTACCATTATAAATAATTTATAAATATTATAAATCATTTCGTCTACCATTTAAATAAATATTACCAACTGAAGAATTTAATTTCATCTAAAATATTATCAATTGAATAGTTTAATTTCCTCTGTCATCCAAATAAATGTAGGAGAATTTAATTTCCTCTGTCATCTAAATAAATATTGAATAGTTTAATTTCCTCTATCATCTAAATAAATATAGGAGAATTTAATTTCCTCTGTCATCCAAATAA
The DNA here is from genome assembly GCA_021605095.1 of Caerostris extrusa. Taxonomy (NCBI): domain Eukaryota; kingdom Metazoa; phylum Arthropoda; class Arachnida; order Araneae; family Araneidae; genus Caerostris; species Caerostris extrusa. The sequence goes on along the minus strand of BPLR01013341.1, from coordinate 60,217 downwards.
ATGTAGGAGAACTTAATTTCCTCTGTCATCTAAATAAATGTAGGAGAATTTAATTTCCTCTGTTATCCAAATAAATGTGGGAGAACTTAATTTCCTCTGTCATCTAAATAAATGTAGAGAATTTAATTTCCTCTGTCATCCAAATAAATGTAGGAGAATTTAATTTCCTCTGTCATCCAAATAAATGTAAGAGAATTTAATTTCCTCTGTCATCTAAATAAATGTAGGAGAATTTAATTTCCTCTGTCATCTAAATAAATGTAGGAGAATTTAATTTCCTCTGTCATCTAAATAAATGTAAGAGAAATTAATTTCCTCTGTCATCTAAATAAATGTAGGAGAATTTAATTTCCTCTGTCATCTAAATAAATGTAGGAGAATTTAATTTCCTCTGTCATCCAAATAAATGTAAAACTTAATTTCTTCTGTCATCCAAATAAATGTAGGAGAATTTAATTTTCTCTGTCAACCAAATAAATGTAAGGATAATTTAATTTCCTCTGTCATCCAAATAAATGTAGGAGGAATTTAATTTCCTCTGTCATCCAAATAAATGTAGGAGAACTTAATTTCCTCTGTCATCAAATAAATGTAGGAGAACTTAATTTCCTCTGTCATCCAAATAAATGTAGGAGAACTTAATTTCCTCTGTCATCCAAATAAATGTAGGAGAACTTAATTTCCTCTGTCATCCAAATAAATGTAGGAGAACTTAATTTCCTCTGTCATCCAAATAAATGTAGGAGAACTTAATTTCCTCTGTCATCTAAATAAATGTAGGAGAATTTAATTTCCTCTGTCATCTAAATAAAATGTAGGAGAACTTAATTTCCTCTGTCATCTAAATAAATATAGGAGAACTTAACTTCCTCTGTCATCTAAATAAATATAGGAGAATTTAATTTCCTCTGCCATCTAAATAAATATAGGAAAATTTAATTTTCTCTGTCATCTAAATAAATATAGGAGAATTTAATTTCCTCTGTCATCTAAATAATTATTATCAATTTTAGAAAATAATTCCGTCTAGCATCTAAATATTTCATTAGATTCAAATTCTTTTCAGTGCCCTAATATTAAATGGGCTATTTCATTTGAAAGTGAATAGTTGTGCTAAAAGATAGCATTCAAAATAATATTCAACAAACTTCTATTTTTCATTATTTCATCAATAAATTAAGATTAAACCCATGGTGAAGGGAACCCGCTCTCCGGCAGTTAACTCTGGGACTGATGGTCGAGTGGCTAGAGCTCTGACGCTCGGTACCACAGGTTTCGGGTTCGAGTCCGGGCGGTGCCATGGATGTTTGTAGTGGTTCAGAATCCACTTTAAATTTTAGGTCCTGGTCTGTTTAGCCTAACGTGGTCTAAGATGACCGTAGAGCGACAAGCCAAACCACAGTTTACATCGAATAAAAAATAGAATTTTTGGAGCTACTTCAGGCTACTACCATGCTACTTCAGGCTACTTTATGGATATACCATGCTACTTCAGGGCTACTTATGGGATATACATGCTACTTCATGGCTACTTTATGGATACCATGTTACTTCATGGCTACTTTTATGGATATAGCATGCTACTTCATGGCTACTTTATGGATATACCATGCTACTTCATGGCTACTTTAGGGATATACCATGCTACTTCATGGCTACTTTATGGATATACCATGCTACTTCATGGCTACTTTATGGACAGATAATAAGCCAATAACTCTGGCTAATGCCTCACAAAAATTCTTCCTGAAACAATATTTAACCTTCATCGCCTTTCAGCGGCCTATTCGTGATATACATAAGTCCAATGAGCAACAAATGAATATTGAATAAATTTCTATTCTTAAAAATACTTTAAATGAATAAATATCAAATTTTCAGCTGAAATTTAAAACTCAATTATTAAAAATTCAATTTAAAAATTGTTGTTTAGAATTTTGAAAAATTCATTTTTTTTTAAATTATATGAAAAAATTTTAATATCAAATTGAAATTAGAGTCAAAACGTTAAATTATTGAAGAAATGCACTTGTATTTAAATAAAATTAATGTCTTCGTATTTAATAAAAGCACTTGTATTTAAATTAATTTATTTAATTTTTAATTATAATACATAAAAATAAATGCAAAACTCATAAATTTTAAGGTTATATGTTCTTGATACTTCTTCTCATTCTAATTAATGATATGGATAAATAATCAAAATAACTGACTGGATATAGAATAGATGCATTTTAAATTGATATTAAATATAATTAATGGACTAATATTAATAATTAATCTGGAATTTCTATATTCTTAAATATTTATTTCCGGCACTCTGTGTCACAGTGCCATGGATGTTTGTAGTGGTTCGGAATCTACTTTTTAAGCCGTATGTCCCTCTAATATGACTGTAGAGCGTTGAGCGTAGTGCTGACAATCTTATTCCGAGAAAAAAGAAACAAAGAACACAATTACTTCACAAAGAAAAAAAAATTTTATAAAGAAACAAAAACATCTTATGTTTCGAATCTGCCAGCAGGCAGAAGGGGGCTTTTGCTCACCTTGGGGCTGTCGCGCCATTGAAGAAAAAAAAAGATTTATGCTTTAATCTATCCTTTTGATGCGAAAAAAATGCAAAAATTGAATTTTGGAAATTGCTACATATTCTAAACTTTTTGGTAACTTGCAATGGTAGTAAATAATAGTATAATAAATATTATATATATATATAACGAGAAGGTTCAATATCAAATTAAATATTACTGTTCTATTCAGTTATCTGTCATTTACATGTTTAAAATTCCATTACAAATAAAATATGAAATAAAAATTTATTTATTATAAATTAAAAATTCGGTACATTATATAATATCAAATTATTTTTATATTTTATATAATTATTTAAAAGAAAAAAATAATTAATTCAATAACAATGCTGACAATATAGCATCTTTTATCAAAATACATATACAAAAACACATCAGTTTACTACAAATTACGAAAGATCTTCAGCCTCTCTACCTAATTGCAAAATTATACACTGCTACTTTATCATTCGCAAAAACCTATTTTTTTTTTATTCTTATATAAAACTTTTGTATTTTGTTGAAAAACATTTTTGTACTATGTTAACTACTTCAAAAACTATTTTTAACGAACATGAATTTACAAGTGTAATTATTACTTGCACAGAGAAATGTTTAATAACAACTGTCCGAAGAAATATTTTTTTCTTCATTTTAACGATTTCCATGTACAAGAAGTTTCGTAATCCTCAATATAAAAAAAATAACAAAAAAATTCGTCTTAATTGTTAGGTAGCAAAGCAAGCCACGTCAAAGAAATATTGAATCAAACCAACAACTACTTACTTTAAACGGAAGTTTTTGCAGCACATACTAATCACTTGGAGATAGCTTACGAAAACGGAATATCACCTGATTTGGTTTCTAACTTTTGTAACTAACTTGAGTTTCATCCTTTCATCTACCCTTGATGAATCTTTAAGCTTTTTACTCATACCTCGTTTGTGAGATAAAGGGAAAAAAAAATCAATTGCAAGTGCTAGTGCATTTTGCACTGCAAGTGCAAGATGCAATAGAAGCAAAATGCAATTTCAAATACAATTACAACTAAAAAAAAATTGCCATTGAAAGTGCAAGTGTAATTGAAACAAAATGCAATTGCAAAAAAAAAAGTCACAGCGCAATAATGGAAATAACTGATTGAATTTATAATAGAAGGATTTTAATTTGATATTAAATATATACCTGGAATTTCTACAATCTAAAAGATTCATATTTTAATCTATGTTTCTGGTTAATGCAAAAAAGAAAAGAAATGCAGAATAGAATTTTGAAAATTTCTACATGTTCACGACTTGTAGTAGAAGTAAAAAAATGTGCTTAATTTTGTGGTTTTTTTATACAATATCAATACTTATACGTATAAAAAACGAGGACATCCAATATCAAATTGAATTTTTGTTGTTATATTCAGTGATGTGGGATTGACATATTTAAAATATTACAAATAAAAACTAAAATAAAAATTTATTTATTTTAAATTCAAAAAATTCATTACTTTATAAAATATCAAATTATTTTTATATTTTATATAATTATTTAAAAGAACAAATGATTAATGAAATAACAATGTTGACAATATAGTAGCTTTTTATCAAATATATATACATAAACACATCAGTTTACTACAAATTACGAAAGATCTTCAGAACTCTCTACCTAATAGCAAAATTATACACCGCTACTTTTATCATTAGCAAAAACCTATTTTTTTATTCTTATATAAAACTTTTTGTATTTTTGTTGAAAAACATTTTGTACTATTTTAACTACTTCAAAAACTATTTAAAACTTTCTTTTACATTTTTAACGAACAGGAATTTACAAGTGTAATTATTACTTGCACAGAGAAAAAGTTTAATAACAACTGTCTAAAGAAATATTTTTTTCTTTCATTTTAACGATCTCCATGTACAAAGAAGTTTCGTAATCCTCAATAAAAAATAACAAAAAAAATTCACCTTAATTGTTAGGTAGCAAAGCAAGCCACATCAAAAAAGAAATATTAAATCAAAACCAACAACTGCTTACTTTAAAGGGAAGTTTTTGCAGCACATACTAATCACTTGGAGACAGCTTACGAAAACTGAAAATCGCTGATTTTCTAACTTTTGTAACTAACGTGAGTTCGATCCTTTTCTCTTCCGTTGATAAAATCTTTAAGCTTTCACTTATACCTCATTTGTATGATAAAGAAAAAAAAATTCTATTTTCAGGTATACTTAAGATACTACGGTAAAACATTTTTTACTTTCTATGCTTATAGTATCACAAATAATTGCAAACCAATGACAATGCATAGTTATATCAATATTGTGTATGTTTAGCAAATTCAAATATTTAGTTTTTAGCTCATTTTGGAAAATGTAAAGTTTAGCTGGATTATATTATTTTGTCACTTGTATGGATTTTACCACAAGTCTATTTTGCAACCTTCAAATACCACATGTGCAGTAATAATGAAATGACTAACAGGATTTATATTAGATGTATTTTAAATTGATATTAAATATATATCTGGAATTTCTACATCCGAAAGATTTATATACTCTTTTATCTAACTTCTGTTAATGGAAAAAATAAATAAATGCAGAAGAAATTTTGCATATTTTCTACATGTTCTAAATTTTTGTTGACTTGCAGCGGTAGTAAATAATGTACTGAATTTTTAGCAATTAATGTACATAATTTTCTGATTTTTTTATTAATAAACAAAAAATTCATATAAAAACGAGAACATTCGATATCAACTTAAATATTACAGTACTATTCAGCGATGTCTGATTGGCAAATTTAAAATTTTATTACAAATAAAATCTAGAATAAAAATTTATTTATTATAAATTCAAAATTCTTTACTTTATGTAATATCAAATTATTTTATATTTTATATAATTATTTAAAAGAAAAAACAATTAATAAAATACCAATGCTGACAATATAGCATCTTTTATTAAATATATATACATAAACACATCAGTTTACCAAAAATTATAGTAGATCTTCAGACTCTCTACCTAATTGCAAAATTATACACCGCTACTTTTATCATTCCCAAAAACCTATTTTTTTATTCTTATATTAAACTTTTTTGTATTTTTTGTTGAAAAACGCTTGCGCTTTGTTCACTACTTCAAAAACTATTTAAAACTTTCTTTACATTTTTAACCAACATGAATTTACAAGTGTAATTATTACTTGCACTGAGGAAAAGTTTAATAACAACTGTCTGAAGAAATATTTTTTTCTTCATTTTAACGATCTCCATGCACAAAAAGTTTCGTAATCCTCAATATAAAAAACAAAAATTAAAAATTCATCTTAATTGTTGCGTAGCAAAGCAAGCCACGTCAAAGATATGTTAAATCCAAACCAACAACTGCTTACTTTAAAGGGAGTGTTTTTGCAACACAGACTAATCACTTGAAGATAGCTCGCGAAAACGGAAAATCGCCTCATTTGGTTTCTAACTTTTGCAACTAACTTGAGTTTCATCTTTCATCTTCCGTTGATGAATCTTTAAGCTTTCACTTATATCTCATTTGTAAGATAAAGGAAAAGAATCGATTGTTAACTACATTTAAGATACTGTGGTAAAACATTTTTCACTATATCAATATTGGTAAGTTTAGAAAATTATAATGCTCAGTTAAGTTCATTTTTAGAAATTTTAAAGTTCAACGTGATTATATTGTTTTTATACTACTATCTATTTTGCCAATAGAGCATTTTTCAATTGCAAGTGTCATTGCAACTGAAATAAAAAATGCCATTGAAATTGCATGTACAATTACAATTGAAACAAATGCCATTGAAAGTGCAAGTACAATTACAAATGAAACAAAATTCCATTGAAATGCAAGTACAATTACAATTGAAACAAAATTCCATTGAAATTGCAAGTACAATTACAATTGAAACAAAATTCCATTGAAATGCAAGTACAATTACAATTGAAACAAAAATTCCATTGAAATTGCAAGTACAATTACAATTGAAACAAACTTCCATTGAAATGCAAGTACAATTACAATTGAAACAAAATTCCATTGAAATGTAAGTACAATTACAATTGAAACAAAATGCCATTGAAAGTGCAAGTACAATTACAATAGAAACAAATTGCCATTGAAATTATGAATACAATTACAATTGAAGCAAAATGTAATTGAAATGCAAGTACAATTACAATTGAATCAAAATTCCATTGAAATTGCAAGTACAATTACAATTGAAACAAAATTCCATTGAAATGCAAGTACAATTACAATTGAAACAAAATGCCATTGAAAGTGCAAAGTACAATTACAATTGAAACAAAAATGCCATTGAAAGTGCAATTACAATTACAATAGAAACAAATTGCCATTGAAATTATGAATACAATTACAATTGAAGCAAAAATGCCATTGAAATAAACTGCAATTTGCAAGTATCAAGAGTGCAATAATGGAAATAACTATATATAATAGATGCATTTTAAATTGATATTAAATAATTGGAATTTCTGCAATCTAAAAGATTTATACTTTAATTTAACTGTCAGGATAATACAAAAGATTCATTCAAAAATTCAAAATTTTATTCGTGTACAAATTATATATATATAGATATATAATGAAGGCATTCAATATCAAATTATATATTACAGTTCTATTCAGTTGTCGGTCACTGATATGTTTAAAATTTTATTACAAATAAAATCTGAAATAGAAAATTTAATTAATTTAAATTCAAAATTCGTTACTTTATCCAATATCAAATTATTTTTATATTTCATTTAATTATTTAAAAAGAAAAATAATAATTAATAACATAACAATGCTGATAATATAGCAACCTTTATCAAATATATATACATAAACACATCAGTCTACTACAAATTACGAAAAAAGATCTTCAGACTCTCTACCTAATAGCAAATTATATACCGCTACTTTTATCATTCCCAAAACCTATTTTTTTTTATTCTTATATAAAACTTTTGTATTTTGTTGAAAAGCATTTTGTACTATTTTAACTACTTCTAAAACTATTTAAAACTTTCTTTACATTTTTAACGAACATGAATTTACAAGTGTAATTATTACTTGCACAGAGGAAAAGTTTAATAACAACTGTCTGAAGAAATACTTTTTCTTCATTTTAACGATCTTCATTCACAAGAAGTTTTGTAGTCCTCAATATAAAAAAATTTTAAAAATCATCTTAATTGTTGGGTAGCAAAGCAAGCCACGTCAAAAGAAAATATTAAATCCAAACCAACAACTGCCTACTTTAAAAAGGAGGTCTTTTTGCAACACGTACTAATCACTCGAAGATAGCTCGCGAAAACGGAAAATTGCCTGATTTGGTTTCTAACTTTTGTAACTAACTTGAGTTTGATCCTTTTCTCTTCTGTTGATGAATCTTTAGCTTCCACTTATACCTTATTTGTAAGATAAAGGAAAAAAAAATCGAGGTTCAGGTATATTTAAGATACTATGGTAAAACATTTTCACTTTTTATAAATATACTATCACAGATAATTGTTGTTTATGTTCAGAAAATTCAAATATTACATTTTGCTCATTTTTAAAAATATAAATTTCCAACTTGATTGTATTATTTTTGTTACTTCTATGGATTTTACCACAAGTGCATTTTTACGTTATTTGACACTCTTAAATTTTGAAAAAATATTGGTTTTATAAGTAAGTGTATGCAGTTGCCATTTATTTTATTTGAATAACATTGAAACAATTTAAGCTTTATTTCAAATAAAAAGTAATTAGAAAAAATGCATGCAAAATGTAGTGTGTAGGTTCAGCAACCAGATTGTAACTGGGTATGATTGGGTTGAGATGTTGAGGTACAGGTGTGAGAACTCAGGCTTTATTTGCACACGCACAAACACCCTACACATACAATTAGAGATATACAATATTGAACACATTTCAAGACAAATAGTTATAGATTCATGGAAGGACTCCACTTCTAAGCCGAAAACCCGAAATTCGGATATACGCAGGGTGCGCGAAATATATTTCCTCTCCGAACGAGAGTCCGTAGGCCAACTAATGCTCCGGGATGTACTGCAAATATTTCCTCTCCGGGATGACAGATTATAAAACTAAACTTTTCGCAGAGGAGCGCAGGTTGCACTGTACACGAGGATGCTCTCGAGGACGACTGACCTTTTTTCCTGAACGCCACAAAGTTTACTCTTACATGAGTGTTTAGAAGGCATGGTTGCACAATATTTATTTTCATCCTTGTCTTTTTTTTTATTAAGACTTAAACTATTATGCATTGGTTACCAGTACACCTAAACTGATTATTTTATGTTTTACAATTTGTCTATAAGCTATCCCCCATAATTTATTGGTGTCGTTCACGCCAAGACCAGCCACATTGAAACATGCTCTCTATTTCGAATATTCACTTATCCACAGGAACTTTTAAACTTAAATTTCATCCAATTTGTCGTTATCAGACTTCTACTCTTTAATTAGAAAGTCGTTTTATTTTACTAATAGAAAATCTGAATTCGCAGTACAGTTTCCAGAATGCTTACTCTTTTCTGTGAAACCACATCGAAAGAAAATCAATTCTTTCCAATCAGGTATTCCTCTGCATACTAAATTCTCACGTCATAGAACGTCCACCAATCGGATTTCTGAGTGAAGAGGATATCAGACTTCCGATTAACTGTCCTTTCCTACGGAGTGAGATTTTAGTGTTTGGTGAATTCACATTGTTATATAATCTTGTCATTAAACTTTGGTGCGAATCCAAATTTACAAGAAACAATGAATTGTTTCCCTAGGAAAATTATTATCAAATTAACCTTTTCATCTAAGGAATGTTGATAACGCTAAAATAGAAAGTTTGAAAGAGCTCCGAAAAAAGTCTCTTCTAATAAATCTATTAGGCATCTATTCGAACAAAGGTTACAAACAAAATAAAATGTTTACAAGCTTCTGGGGATCTAATAACCAAATAAAAAAATCATATAAAATGTTCGTATTCTTCTAATATTGAACTTTAAACATCTTTAAAAATACCATCTTACATTAATGTGGGATTAACTCTCTCTGTCTGACGAAGAACTATAGATTGCTAGTTTCCTAATAAGTAGTTCCTTTGTGAAAAACTGTATTTATTTTTGATTATAGTTACTTCCATAAATATTACATTGAATGTCAATCGAATTAACTAGTTAGTTTTGGAGAGCATCGTTAATTGTTCGCCAAATATTTATTCATCCTATTAGGAATGATTGAATTATTCTTTAAATCTAATTTTGTCTTTGCATCAATCTGTTCTTAGGTTAAGTTCCTTTAATAAAATCTTCTCGGTACTTTCTTTATGTAATTCTGTAAACGTATGCATATTTTTTGTTAAGAACTTGTAAAAGTGATTAATAAACTCCTAGTCACTATTATATATTTTCCTGTTAAAACTAGTTTCATTAATAAATCAATTATATATATATTGATATATTATTAATAATATATAATTAATTTTGTTATTTTAAAATATTAATATTTAATGAGGACTTACGTTATAAGTTCAGAATACTATTTTTTTAAATATATATTATTAATGCTCATTGCGTTATTTGATATTAAACTTTTATTTGCCCAACTCGTTATTAGTGTTAACATGTGTACTAGAGTTAAATACGCTGCCTATGTTACAGTCACTGTTTTCAAAATCAAGGAGGATCGAGGGCGATTATAACAGCTTGTAAGTTAAAACAATATTCCAACTGCAAAAGTAAGATATTTCTGTAAATTTCATCCATAAAAACATGCAAATTAAAAACAACTAAGGCTGCCGGAGTGAGAGCTTTCTGCGTTTCATCCCACAACAACATGCAAACTCAAAGCAATTAAGGCTGATGAGTGAGAACTTTCTGAGGATTTTATCCCATACAACATGCAAATTCAATTAATGCTGCCAAGGAAGAGATTTCTGTGGATTTCATCACATAAGCATACAAATTCAAAGCAATTAATTCTGCTAAATGGGAGATTTCTGTGGATTTCATCACATAAGCATACAAATTCAAAACAATTAATTCTGCTAAATGGGAGATTTCTGTGGATTTCATCACATAAACATACAAATTCAAAGTAATTAATTCTGCTAAATGAGAGATTTCTGTGGATTTCATCACATAAACATACAAATTCAAAGCAATTAATTCTGCTAAATATTTCTGTGGATTTCATCACATAAACATACAAATTCAAAGCAATTAATTCTGCTAAATGAGAGATTTCTGTAGATTTTATTCCATACAACATGCAAATTCAAAGCAATTAAGGCTACCACAGAGATTTGTGGGAATTTCCTCCCATACAACATGCAAATATAAAGTAACTAAGACTACCACGTGAAAGATTCCTCTGTTTCATCCCATACAATATGCAAAACCAAAGCAATTAAGGCTATCACGTAAGAGATGTCTAAGGATTTCATCCCATACAGCATGCAAATTCAAAGCAATTAAGGTTTTCAAGTATGAGATGTCTGGATTTCATCCCATACAACATGCAAATTCAAAATTAATTAAGGCTTTCAAGTATGAGATGTCTAGGATTTCATCCCATACAACATGCAAATTCAAAAAAATTAAGGCTTTCAAGTATGAGATGTCTAGGGATTTCATCCCATACAAACATGCAAATTCAAAAATTAAGGCTTTCAAGTATGAGATGTCTAGGGATTTCATCCCATACAACATGCAAATTCAAAAAAATTAAGGCTGTCACGTAAGAGATGTCTAGAGATTTCATCCCATACAACATGCAAATTCAAAGCTATTAAGACTGTCAAGTATGAGATGTCTGGGGAATTTCATCCCATACAAATGCAAATCAAAGCAATTAAAGCTGTCGAGTAAGAGATTTCTGTATACTTTATGCTATACAACATGCAAATCAAAAGCAATTAAAGCTGTCAAGTAAGAGATTTCTGTATACTTTATGCCATACAACATGGAAATTCAAAGCAATTAAGGCTGTCATGTAACAGATGTCTAGGATGTCTTTTTGAGGGATTTAATTCCATATAACATAAAATTCAAAGCAACTAAGGCTGACAAGTGCATGAGTTCTGAGGATTTCATCCCATGCAATATGCAAATTCAAACTAATTAAGGCTGCCATATAAGACATTCTAGGGATTTTTATCCCACACAACATGCAAATTCAAAGCAATTACCCTGATTGTCCTCTGCTATCATATTGCATTGAACTGTTCATTGCAGAATTCAAAGTTAACTTATTTATAAAAAAATCTTCTTTTCTATTTATAAATATTTCAAAAAATTCATTAAAAAAAAATCTAATTAATTCCTTAATTCAGTTAGATTATTAAAGTTTGTACATTGAATTATAATGGGCCAAAGATGTGGAAGTGAGAGTTCTTAATTAAAGTAATTGCTTCAGTTATTTTACAATTGTAAGCTTATTTGTGTGGCCGATGTAATTTTTAATGAAATTTTATTTTTTTATTACTAAGTTTCTGAGAGGTTATTGGCCAAGTGACTAGCGCTCGGGGCCACAAGTTTCCGGTTCGAGTCCCGGCGGTGGCAAGGATGTTTGTAACGGTTCGAAACCCACTCTAAACAGTAGATCCCGTTTTAATAGTGTTGGGACAACAGACTGCAGAGTATTGGGCGCAGGCCTGACAACCCTACTCCGTAAAAGGAAACCATCCCTTGTATCGAAATCTTTCAGTAGATAGACGGCATTGTACTAGTTATTTGCCAATAAAGAAGAATTAGATTCATAAAATATTATTCGAATATTTAAAAATGAATAGATTTTACAAATGCTGAATCACACAGCATCTCATTTAAAATATTTTTTTAACTCTAGAATAATATGAAAAATTAAAATCAAAAATTGAGTAAAATGTCATTCAGTTATAATAAATTTTTAACTTTTATTTAAATACATACTCCAATATTAATAATTCAATGAATATTTTAAATATCATTAATGATGATAGGAGATGATCTGGAGATTTTTATCCATACAACACGCAAATTCACACCATATTCCCCTATAATCCTCCGTCATCCTATCTCACCGAAGTATTCCCTAGCATAATTAAAAGTTTATCAAAATATTCGTTTCTATTTATAAATATTTCAAAAAAATTCATAAACAAATCTGATTATATCCTTAATTCAATTCAATCATTAAATGTTTGTACAGTGAAATGTTTCACTAATATTTATTTAAAAATGTTGAAATTTTGTACATTATTATTATACATACTATTTACAAAAAAAAAAAGAAATAAAAGTGCAGTTATCATTCGGAAATATTTATTACTTTGAAGTGAAAGTTGTAACATAAAAACGAAAATCGTGAATACTTCCCAAATTATTTCCTAATTTATGGCGTTTTACTCACCACTTCTTCGATATAAATCAAACTGCCGAAATTCCTTCGACACCGAAATAAAATGCCCCATCTAGATATTCCCCGCGAAGTTTTTATCTCTTTGCATAAATTTCTCAACAGTTGGGCCAGCATCCTCTTTTTTTTTTATTGCCCCTCTTCCCGTATTGCTTGTCTGAAAAACTCCACTTGACTGTGCTTTCTATTTTCTTAGAGAGGTTTTTCTTTTATTTTTCTTTTCCTTTTTGTCGGTTTATTCTTTCTTGTGACTTGACATTTTATCCTTCTCCATATTTATTTTTTCTTCTTGTGTCATAACTCTTTTAAAATCCTTTTGTATTAAATTTTTAATCCTTTCTTTTGGCTTCTTTTAATGAAATTTTATTAAAAGTCAATGAGCAGTATGCTTTAGGGAAACTGCAGCCGTTCTTGGTCTTGAAATCGATTTATTTTTATAATGGGCCAAAGATGTGGAAGTGAGAGTTCTTAATTAAAGTAATTGCTTCAGTTATTTTTCGATTGTAAGCATATTTGCGTTGCCGATATAATTTTTCATAATGAAGTTTTATTTTTATTTTTAGTTGGTCCCTTAAAATATTATTCAAAGTATTAATAAATTAATACACATAACATATGCTGAATTACAACTTATCTCATATAAAATAGTGTTTCAACTCGAGAATAATATAAAATTTGAAAAATTAAAAAATAAAAATTGAGTAAAATGGCATTCAGTTACAATAAATGTTTAATTTTTATTCAATTATAATTGAATACTAATAATTTAATGAATCTTTTAAATATCATTAATGATGATAGGAGATGATCTGGAGATTTTATCCCACACAACACGCAAATTCCCAGCATATACACCTATAATCCGCCGCCATCATATCTCACTGAACTATTCTAACATGATTAAAAGTTAACTTATTTACAAAAAATATTCGTTTCTATTTATTAATATATCAAAAAATTCCTTAATAAATCTAATTAAATTCCCTAATTCAATTAAATTATTAAACGTTATAACTTTTTACAAGTAAAGAAATGTTTATTTCTTTATTTTTACTTTTCTTCTGTAGATTTATTTTAAAATGCTGAAATTTTGTACATTGTTATTACATATATTATTTACAGAAAAAAAGAAATGAAATGAAAGTGCAGTTATCATTCGAATTATATATTACTTTCGAGTGAGAGTTGTAACATAAAAACTAAAACGCATAAATACCACCCAAATTATTCCCTAATTTATGGCATTTTACTCACCACTTCTTCGTTATAAATCAAACTCCCGAAATTCCTTCGACACCGAAATAAAATGCCCCATCTAGATATTCCCGGCGAAGTTTTTATCTCTTTGCATAAATTTCTCAACAGTTGGCCAGCAGACTCTTCTTTTTTTTACTCTTGCTTCCGTATTGCTTGTTTGAAATTTCCACTTGATTTGCTTTCTGTTTTCTTAGAGAGGTTTTTCTCTTTTATTATTATTTTCCTTTTTGTTGGAATTTTTTCTTGTGACTTGACATTTTATTCTTCCTAGTTTATTTTTTCCTTCTTGTGTCATAACTTTTTTTAAAATCCTTTTGTATTCAATTTTTTCCTCCTTTCTTTGGCGTCTTTTAAGGAAATTTTATTAAGAGTCACTGATCAGTATGCTTGTGATGGTACGTTTTCGGAAATTGAAGATATTCTTGTTCCTCGGATCGATTTATTTTATAATGGGCCAAAGATGTGGAAACGAGAGTTTTTAATTAAAGTAATTGCTTCTGTTAGTTTTCGATTGTAAGCTTATTTGTATTGTTTTACTATTCTTTTTTTTGTATTGAAATTTTATTTCTTATCAGTATATTTCCGTAAAAGATTATTCTAATATTAAAAAATGAATTAATACTACATATGCTGAATTACACATCATCTCGTATAAAATATTGTTTTAACTCTAGAATAATATAAAATTTGAAAAATTAAAAACAAAAATTGAGCAAAATACCATTGAATTAAATAAATGTTTACTGTTTATTCAATTATAGTTGAATATTAATAATTCGATGAAACTTTAAAATATCATTAATGATGATAGGAGATCATCTGTGATTTTATCCAATACAATACGCAGATTCACAGCATGTACCCATGTAATCATCCGTCATCATATCTCACTGACTATTCCTAGCATAATTAAAATTAACTTATTATATAAAAATATTCGTTTCTACTTATAAATATTAAAAAAAGCATTAAAACCTCTAATCATATCCCAATTCAATTAGATTATTAAACGCTATAACGTTTTACAAGTAAGGATATATTTATTTCTTTGCTTGTACGTTTTTGAAGTAGAAATATTTTAAAATGTAGAAATTTTGTAAATTGTTATTATACAAACCTATTTACAGAAATAGATGAGAAATAAAAGTATAGTTATCATTCAGAATTATTTATGACTTTCAAGTGAAAGTTGCAACATAAAAAAAACGAAACCGCATAAATACTCCCAAATTATTTCAAATTTATGGCATTTTACTCGCTACTAGCTGCCTGATAATAAATCAAACTGCCGAAATTCCTTCACGACACGAAATAAAATGCCACATCAGATATTCCACGAGAGTTTCTCTCTACATAAAATTTCTCAACAAATTCAAGACCAGCATCCTCTTCTTTTTATTATTTCATTTAAAATGTTGCTTGTCTGAAAATTCCACTTATTGTGCTTTCTGTTTTCTTAAGAGTTTTTATTTTTATTTCTACTACCATTTTATTTTTTATCTGTTATTCTCTTGTGACTTGACTTTCTGTTCTTCCACTTCCCACTATTTTTTTTTCTTTTTGTGTCATAGCTCTTTTTAAATCCTTTTATATTCAATTTTCCTCTTTTCTTTGCATCTTTTAATGCAGAAATTTTAAAGTCAACAAATGCAAGGCTTTTGCTTGTGTGGTACATTTGAGAAGGGTGAAGCCATTCTACAAATTCGCTTGGCATCGTTATTTTTATATTCGGAAGCGAATGCCAAATGAAGTTCTTTTTTAATCAATAATTGCGCTTCAAGTTATTTTCGATTGGCTTTTATTTCAGCATTACAAACATATTTATGCTATCAATTCTTTTTTATTAGTATGTTTTCAGTTTTGAGTTATTCCTAATATTAAAAATGAATGAATATTCATAATGCTGGATCAAATAATCTCCATTAGAAATATTTATTTTTAACATGAATAAATATAAAATTTTTAAGAAGTAAAAACGAAAATGGAGTAAGTATACATTACAATTATAATCAATAGATTTTTATTTTTATTTAAGTATAGTTGAATATTCAATTCAATGGATCTTTTCGAGCAAGTGTTGATTATGGGTGATAATATTTGGAGTTTGTTGTTGCAATACATGGAGATTTACGCATGCCCTACATAATCCTCGACCTCATATCTCTAACAGACTATTCTAAAATAATTTAAAGTTAACTTGTTTTGTAAACAAAATATTGGTTTCCAGATTACAAATGTTTTTAAAAAAGTTCTTATAAAATCCAATTAAATTCCTAATTCGATTAATTATTAAGCTTTTATAATATTTTGTAAAAATGAGACATGTCTTTTTACTTATACTTTTTTATATCAGTTTATTTTTTTAAAAAATATTTTAATTTGGTACATTGTTATTACAATGTTTACAGAAATGAAGAAATAAAAGTGCAGTTATCATTCGGAATTATTTAGTACTTTCAAGTGAAAGTTGTAACATAAAAACAGAAGAAGGCTTTGCATATTTTATTGATATAGTTCAGGATATTAATAATTCAATGAATCTTTTAAATATCATTAATGATGATAGGAGATGATGTGGAGAATTTATCATACAACACACAAATTCACAGAACATATCCAACACTAATACTCGCCATCATATGTCACAAACTATTCGCATAATTAAAATTTAACTTGTTTATAAAAAAATATTCGTTTCTATTTACATAAAATATTTCAAAATTTATAAAATCTAATTAAAGTTCTAATTTCGAATTAAATTACTGAACATTATGGCATTGTACAAGTAAATAAATATTTATTTCTTCTCCTCGTACTTTTCTTGTGTAGATTTATATTTGAAATTTGAAATTTTGTATATTGCTATTAACCGTACTGTTATAGAAAAGAAGTAAGTGCAGGTTATCATTCAGATTATTTAATAAATTTCAGGTAGTTCTGGCTATGAAAAACCAAATAAATGCTACCTAAATTATTTCTAATTTATGACACTTTACTCACTACCTTCGATATAAATCAAACTCTAAAAATTCTAAACTTCAAATAAATTGCCACATCCACTACAAGTTGAAGCTTCCTGCAGGTTTTATCTCATAAGTTGCTGAAATTTGTGGGGAATGCAGTATTTTTTATTGCTCCCTCTTCTCGTAGTAGCATTATTGAAAATTCCACTTGACTGTGCTTTCTCTTATTTTACTTTAGGGGATTGATGTTCTTACTTTCTTTTCTTTCCTTTGTCAGTTATTCTTTCTTTGTGACTTGACCTTATTGTTTTCCACTCCTTATATTTTTTTCTTCTCGATTTATTTTATAATGAGATAAGAATGTTGGAAATGAGAGGGTTCCACTTCATTAAAGTATTACTTCCGAGATTCAGTTTACAATTGTACACTTGCTTTAGTGGCCGACGTAATTTTTTTTTCTGTAATGGGTTTTACATTTTCTACATTTGAGTCTTCCACCAAAATAATACAATGTCAAAACATTCAAAGATAAATAGATATTACATATGCCGAATACCACATTATCTCGTATAAAATAAAATGTTTTATCTCCTGAATAAATAAAAAGTTTAGAAAAACTAAAAAGAAACATACAAGAGTGAATAAAAGAATGCCCAATTTACAGTTACTCTGTAATTTTTAATTTTTATTTTCGATTATAGTCGAATGTAATAATGAAATGATTCTTTTAAATAATATTATCAATGATGATAGAATGATCTGCAGATTTATCCACACAACACCTGGGGTGCATATGCTCGATTGGAAGTGGGAAATGTCATATCTTTCTCTTTTGAACTATTCTAGAATAATTAAAGTTAACTTTTATTTTATATAAAAAAAAATGTTTCTTACATACTATTTATGAATATAATTAAAAAAAATCATAAAAAATCTAAATTCAAATCTGATTTCATTCACGTTATTCTTTTTGTGTTTCACTGAGACACATTTAAAGGAAATGTTATTTATCCACTCTGTTTGCACAGTTATTATACATACCTTTATTTACAGGAATGAGAAGAAGAGAGTATCAAGCGTGCGGTTATCATTCAGATTATTTATTGCTGAAGTGAGGTTGTAAACATAAAACGAAACGCATAAGAAGCATACTTTCAATTATTTCCTAATTTATGACCTTTTACTCACTACTTCTTCGGTATAAATCAAAGTCCCGAAATTCCTTCAGCACACCGACACTTTCCGTACGCTCTCAGGATATCCCGCGAAGTTTTTATCTCTTTTTTATATTCTCTAACAGTTGGGCCATCCTGCCTCTTTTTGTTGGCCTCCTCTTCCGTATTGCTTTTACCACCACCACGCACCTGTGCCACTTATATATATCTTCCTAACCTTCCATGCCTTTTCTATATACCTTACCGCGCTTATGCTGTCTGGAAATTCCACTTGGCTGTGCTTTCTGTTTTCTTAGAAGAAGTTTTTCTTTTCTTTTCTTGTCCTTTCGTCAAAGTTATTTTTTTCTTTCTTGTGGTTTGACTTTTTATTCTTCTCTTATTTTTATTTTTTTTTTCCCTTATTCTGTCATAACTCTTTTAAAATCCTTTTTTATATTCAATTTTTTTCTCCTTTCTTTGGCATCTTTTAATGAGATTTTATTCTGATCGGTGATCAATGTATACTTGTGGTACGTTTTGATTCATCGCGTCGCTTTTATTTAATGTGAGCCAAAGATGTGGAAATAGAGTTCTTAATTAATGTAATTGCTTCAGTTTATTTTCAATTGTAAGCTTATTTGTTGCTGACATAATTTTTTTTCATAATGGATTTTTATTTCTTTTTATTAGCAAGTTTCCTAAAGGGCCTGTTGACCGAGTGACTGGCGCTCGGGACCACATGTTTTCCTGTTTAGTCGGAGGGTACCAATGAGGCTTTTAGCTGTTCGGATTCACTTTAAACAGTAGATCCCGGTCTAATAGTGTTGCAGAGTGTTGAACATGAGGCCTGGCCACCCTACCCCGTAAAAGAAACCATCTCGGAAAGAAGGTAAAAGACGGTGTGGTACTAGTTATTTGACGGTAAAGAGAAGAAGTAATTTTATAAAATATTATTCAAATATTTAAAAAATGAATAGATATTACAAATATGAATCATTACATCGTATCATATGAAATATTGTTTTAACTCTAGAATAGTATAAAATTTGAAAAATTAAAAACAAAAAAATTGGGAGTAAAAATGTTTTCAATTATAATATATAATTTTAACTTTTTTACTCAATTATAGTTGAATATTAATAATTCAAAGAATCTTTTTAAATATGTTAATAATTACATAGGATATGATATGGAAATTTTATCCACAACATAAAATTGACAGCATAATTTCCCAATAATCCTCAAATCGTCATATCACACTGAACTATTCCTAGAATAATTAAAAGTTAACCTTATTGATAAAAAATATTCCTTTTTATTTATAAATATTTCAAAAAATATACCAAAAAACGATAAATTAAATTTCCCTAATTCAATTAAATTATTAAATGTTATGATGTTGGCACACGAATAGAAATATTTATTTCTTTGCCAGCACAGTACTTTCTTTGTAGATTTATTTTAAAATGTTAAAAAAAAAAAAATAAAAAGTAAAGTTAAGTTATCATTGGGAATATTTATTACTTTCTACTGAAGTTGTAACACAAAAACGAAATGCACAAATACTTTCAAATTATTTCCTAATTTATGGGATTTAACTCACTACTTCTCCGATATAAATCAAACTCCCGAAATTCCTTCGTCACCAAGAATAAAATGCCTGTGCCCCATCCTAGATATTTCCCCGCGAAGTTTTATCTCTTTGCATAAATTTCTCAACAGTTGGGTCAGTATCCTCTTCTTTTATTGCTCCCTCTTCCCGTATTGCTTGAAAAATTCCACTTGACTGTGCTTTCTGTTTTCTTAGAAGTTTTCTTTTATTTTTATTTTCCTTTTGTCGGTTATTCTTTCTTGTGACTCCGACTTTTATTCTTCCTTATTTATTTTTTCTTCTTGTGTCATAACTGTTTTTAAAATCGCTATTCAATTTTCCCCCTTTATTTGGCATCTTTTTTAAAAGAATTTTATTAAAGTCAAGTGGTCAGTATGCCTTGAGAAAGTCACGGCCCTTCATACATTCTTGGCATGGATTTAATTTTTATAATGGGTCAAAGATGTTGGAAACGAGAGTTCTTAATTAAAGTAATTGCTTCAGTTATTTTCAATTGTATTTATTTGTGTTGCAAGACATAATTTTTTGCCAATGGAATTTAATTTTTTATTAGTATGTTTTCCGTAAAAGATTATTCTAATATTAAAAAATGGCGAATCCAAATGTCTACATATGCTGGATCAAACATCATGTCAGTATAAAAATATTGTTTTAATTCTAGAACAATATAAAATTTGGAAAAAAAAACAAAAGCAAAAATTGAGTAAAAAATGCCAATTTCAATTATAATAAATTTTTTATTTTTATTTAAATTATAGTTGAATATTGATTCAATGAATCTTTTAAATATAATTAATGATTATAGGATAATATAAGAGATTTTATCCCGCCCCACAATACGCAAATTCTGCATATACCCACTACAATCTCCTCCGTCATCATATCTCACTGAACTTTTCCTAAGAATAATTAAAGTTAACTTATTTATAAATAAATATTCGTTTTTCGTTTGTTCGTTTATAAATAAATATTCGTTAAATAAATATTCGAATATTTATAAATAAATATTCAATATTTCAAATTTCAAAAAAGTCTAATTATATTCCCAAATTCAATTAAATTATTAAACTTTATAATGTTTTACAAGTAAAAATGTTTATTTCTTTACTTATACTTTTATCGATTTATTTTAAAATATTTAAGTTTTGGTACATTGTTATTACACATAATATTTACAGAAAATAGAAGAAATAAAAGTGCAGTTATCATTCAGATTATTTAGTATTTTCAAGTGAAGTTACAACATAAAAGAAACGCATAAATACTTCTAAATTATTTCCTAATTTATAGCATTTACTCACTACTTCTTCGATATAAATCAAACTCAGAGATTCCTTCGACACCGAAATAAAATGCCCCATCTAGATATTCCCCGCGAGTTTTTATCTCTTTTCATAAATTTCTCAACAGTTGGGCCGGTATCCTCTTTTTTTTTCTTGTTGTGTCATAACTCTTTTAAAATCCTTTTGTATTCAATTTTTCCCTCTTTCATTGGCATTTTTTAATGAAATTTTATTAAGAGTCACTGATCAGCACGCTTGGGTACGTTTTAGGAAATTGCAGCCATTCTTGGTCCTGGCATCGATTTATTTTATAATGGAGCAAAGATGTTGGAAACGAGAGTTCTTAATTAAAAGTAATTGCTTCAGTTAACTTTTCAATTGTAACTTATTTGTGTTGAGGACATAATTTTTATAATGGAATTTTATTTTATTTTAGTTGGACCCTTAAAATATTATTCAAATATTGATAAATTAATACACATAAAATATGCTGATTCACACATTATCTCATATAAAACAGTGTTTAAGACTATAATAATATAAAATTTGAATTTAAAAGGCAAAATTAAGTAAAATGCGATTCAATTATAATAAATTTTTAACTTTTATTCAATTATATTTGAATATTAATAATGCAATGAATCTTTTGTTGTTGTTTCTTATCACATTTGGTCGACAGTAACATCTAGACCAAGTACAAAAACCGTGTGATCTCATGGAAGGAGGGAAAGGGCGTAGCTTCTGTTATAATGGAGCACCCGTAGGTAGAGAGTCTGACTTGGCTCTGTATGCTGAAGAAGTATAGTAGTGCCTTCTTGGAGAACTTTAGAGGAAAGTACCCCGCATTGGCTCATCGTATGTGAGAAAACCCGGCAAACTCCTGCAGTAGTCCAATTAACGAGGCAAGAGGGTGAACATCACAAGCAGCATCGAGTCTCCCTTTTTTTGAGACAGTACTTACAACAATTCGCCATCGGATAGAACTTTTGCCCTAATGCTCACCAGCGGTGCAAGACCACTCAGCCAAGGGTAGGACTATGAATCTTATAAATATCATTAATGATGACAGATTTCATTTAGTTGGACATCTTCAGATTTAACTTTTATACCACAAACGAGGAATGGACGGAACGATGAGAAATTATTACTCAGGTAATCTTGCCCCATTTTATGAGAGAAAGCTCCCACAGGGCAAATTGACTGTTAATGCGAGACGCTCATATTACTATGTCACGATTGCCATCGAATCTGTTTGGTTTCAGAAAGCATTCACCGCGACGAACTTTGCTTGTAAATTCGAACTTAAGTCCTTTAGAACGCTAAATTTGTTCATTAACAGTATTTACTTCTTCTCCTTCATTGACGCAACAACCCCATGTTAGGCCAAGACCATCCGCCTACTGGCAAATTTCCAGACAGGAGATGTTTTATTTTTTATAGTGTAGGGTTGTCAGCCCTACGCCCAACGCACTACAGTCATATGAGTCCGGGACCTACGGTTTAAAGTGAATTCGGAGCCACTACAATCATCCGTGTCACAGACGGGACTCGCAGCCGAGACCTATGGCACAGAGCGCTAGTCATTCGGTCATCAGGTCCTAATATTATTTACTTTTTGAGGCAATATTAACTCGCATTATTCTTTTACTATTGTTTTTGTTAAAATCCTTTTGTGACAATTGTTTACAATTTTTGTGTAACATAATAATATTTTATTACCGCTACTTTCGGCTACAGCGGGCATCAGTAGTATCAGTATCAGTAGAACAAACTTCTTTAGTAATGCCTAAGAACTCTCTGGTGTGGTTAATTTGCAACAAATATAATTTTTTTTTGTAATTAACTTTTATGTTTTTCCTTGTGTAACCTAATATTTGTTACATAACTTGGTCCATCATAATTAACCTTATTTCACCCTTTAATAATTTTATATAAAGAATTACAGCTCCATCACATTTAAAATCATAATATTATACTAATTTACTCGTGCTGCTGTTTATTTATGTTATTTATTTGCTGCTGTTTATTCTATAGTATAATAAATCGTTCAATAATAAAACAGCAAATACATAGCGTTAAAGCAAAGGAATTCATTGTGCAATGAAAGTATTGCAGATTTTTATTACATTTTTCATTGACATTTTAATCTGGTTTAGCAAACATCCGGAGGTGAAAGACACTTTTAGATATTAATATTTTTGTAGATATGAATGTAAACAATTATCTCAAGTATTGGCAAACCTCCATGATGTTAAACTTCGATTATCTGGTGAAAGCTGATTATGATAACATCTATATGTCATAAGTACAAACATCTAGGAAATTCTTTTAAAAAATGTTTGCTGAAATTTAATAAGCATGGTTTACTTTTAATAATAATGAAAAATTATGACGTTTCACTTTTTGTTACAAAATGTATATTTTATACTGATAGGTACAAACAATTAGTGCTGGGAAAATACTTAAATATAAATTTAAAATAAAGTAACGTTATACTTCATTCAAAAAATCATGTATCTACAAATCATGATTTTTCTTTGAAAATAGTAATTAGTTTGTTCTAGAAATGTCTTTTTTAATAAAAAGTTCCCAAACATATTAACAATACTTTTTTGTAACATTGAAAATATAAGCAAGATATTTAGTATGGAATTTTGTCAACTTTCACAGCCTAAAGAAAATTTTAACTGTAAAATCTCAAATACTTTAAAAATGGAAAATACAAAAATGTGACAAATGTGAATAGAAAAAATACTTTGTAGTGTATAATTCATATTCAACGAATGAAATTATCTAATTTACTGTTCCATTTCTTTTTTTTTTTAATTCCTTCTATCACACTCTCCTATATATATCTTGTTCAAATTTTCAATCGTTCATAAATACTTTTCATTCATCCACTCAAGTTCAAATACATTTTTTTAACTTGTACTAGATGACACTTGATGCTAATACAGTTTTTCAAATATTAATTCAGTAATGAAATGTAATTAATTAATTTTAGTTTTTTTAGATTTAAGTTGCATATATCTACCAATAGATGGCGCCAGATAAACTTAAAAAAATGAAAGAAAATTATTTATAAAGGACTTTCTGCAATATAGTGAAAAAGTAGAAATTGACTTAAATTTTTTTTTTTTTTTTTTTTTAATATTACTTGTTCTTGCTTTAGATGACAATCATAGGAATTCTTTATTCATTGTAACATTTTTCAAATTATTTTGAAATTTGCTAACTCATTATTAGTTTTCTTTCTTTTAGTTTTTTCAGTAATGTATTTTTTTTCAATTATTTATAAAGTTAATAATTAATAATTTACTAACATCAGTAAATAAATTAATTATTATTACTTTATCTAACTTGTTTGCCTTTTTGACTTCACAGATGAAGACTTATACCATAATAATATATTTCATTTACCATAGTTGAAAGATACTTATAAATTATTTTTAAAATAATTTTTTTATTTATGAAATATTAGCTCTATGTGATTAATTATAAAAAGTTAAGTAATAAACATTTTATTTTTGCCTTTTCTTTAAGAAATGTATTAATATAAATAAGCATTCTTTTTTATAAATAAGTAAAAAAGAAATCAATTTCATGGATGAAATATTCTTGCCACAATATAATAAATATTATTTATCTTTAAGAGTAAAAATAAATCGATTTCTCTCGAATGGAATAAGTATTTATTAGTGTTAGATTTCTTGAAAAACTACGACAAACAATTGAAATTGATGACAAAAACTAATTAGAGGCTTTTCTTAAATACTTAGCATGAAAAAATTTATTGCATGCTCAATAAATTCAAATTTTTGTTAAGTTTCCACTTTAATAATAATAATTAATAAATTACTCTATAAGCATTGTGATCGATTGGCTTTTATTGCTTCAAATTGTGAGCAGCTTTATTCATTCAAAATTCCCAATTATTAAATAAAAAAAATTTTGTGAGTAGATGGGTAAGTGTATGTTCTCTCACATTTTCACATAAGCTACATTTGACAACAGAATATTTTCTGTAACTTTAATGAAATATCCCCTAATTTTTATTTGCAATTAATACAAATGATGCAATTTAAAGTTTCAGAAAATAAAATAGAATTTATAATTATCATTAATTGAGACTAAATGTAACTAAATAAAGTCAAGTTGGGAATATTATAGCAAAATTGAAGTATTTTTGAATAATTTCGTTTGAGTTTGATGGAACTCGACTCTAGTTAGTAACATGCTTTACAGCTACAATATTAACTTCGTAATGTGTCTAAAGTTATTAATTCCTTATTGCGTCTGTAACAATCTGTCCAACATATATTGATTATGTTGAACAGAGTGGATTGCACTAACGTAGATTATCTGACGGACAATTTTACCTTTTTTTTTTTACATGCAATACACAAATGAAGGGCAGTTAACACCTTCAAATTTTTCCTGAAGACAGCATTTTTAGTCTTTTCTAATAAATTACTCTATAAAAATTATGACCAATTAGCTAATATTGCATATACCAACATACTTGCATGAGAAATGAGATATAATGAATAAAAAATTATTAAATTAGACATCACTTGTATTTTATTCGTACTGCTTACATTTTGAAACAGAATGTTAAAAATATCTTTTTCTTTTTGAAAATGTTAAATTATTTTTTTACAATCAAAATTAATTCGATGGCGTGGGTGTCAAAGTGAATCAGTTTTTTTTTAAATAATCTATAAAAAATTTCACCTGTTTTATTTCAATAGGTGATTTACACAATCCACAATAAAACTTGTGATTTACTTCAAATACTTACTAATTCTCTTTTTGCTTTACTCTAAATACTTAAAATGTTACATAGTAAAATGTTTTATTAAAATGAAAATAGTTATATTAAGCGATTGTAAGCTTTGATTATTCTGGTTAATAAAGTTCGTAAAAGATTTTGTCGTTATAAATCAAACAATAAAGTGATTTGAATGTCAAAATTATTTTCTATAAAAAAGCAGTTGCAAACATTGCTTTCTTTTAGTTTTCGTACTGGAATATCTTATGTTATTGACCATAAGTGAAATGTTTGCAGATATTCAAATTTATGGCCATGTCCCTTTTTTAATAATGAATATTTCAATGAAACAGTTTATCTTATCATTATAGCCCCTGAATGTGCTGATTGAACCGGCGGTTTTCCAGGTTTAGTATTACTAAATATTCATCAAAATATTGAAATTGACATAAACGATGTAATAGATGAGCTGGCAAAAGGTAGGTTGAATTTTAATTTATAATTTGTTTATGTATTTATTTTTAAGAAATTAAATTTTTATTCTTTGCCCAATGAAAAGTCATTAATAAAATAATTAATATATAGAATTTCGACTTTACCTTTCCTTTTTTTCCAATTGATTAAATCAAAATTTAATTTTCATTACTCTTGTTTGGTATGAAAATACATATGAATAAGTAAAATGTAGGTATTATATTATCATAATTATGTTTAGGTGTTAAATCGAAGCAACGCTTAAATCTATCCACTGATAGTTTATGAAAAGATATGGATAACATGATGAAGATCTTTGTTCAAGATCCTCAAAGCAAGATATAGATCTCCAATAATGCTCTTCTCTCTTTCAAAGAACAATTAAAGAATTTGCAAACTCAGAAATCTCCAGCTCATTTCCGAATAATAATCATGAATAAATCATTCTGTAATCAGCTATAGGCCATATGATCGATTGGGTAAAATTGCTTCAAATAGTGTATCGCTTACTCATTAGAGACAAAAATAGATTCAAAATTCTTAAATTTTGTGTATGTTGTGTATATGTGTGGGTGCTCTTACATTTTGAAAATGAAAACTAATCTTTAATAAATCGTTTAAACAGTGTAACATTTTCTGTAATTTTAATGAAATATATTTGAATTTTCATCATTTGTTCTTCAACAACCCGATTGGGTCAAAGCTTCGACAACCCGATGGTGGGTCAAGGCTGTCGTGGCAACCAGTCATGGCAACGCCGGGTCTCGAACTCCGAAACCTGTGGCACAGAGCGCCAGAACGTTAGCCACTAGGCAATCACGCTCCATTTTAAACATTTACAAAATTCAAATATAATTTAAGCTATAGAAACTAAAATTACCTTGTCAGAAAAGAATAATAATTATGAAATTAACTAATTATATAGAAATTAAATCAATTTCGTTAAAATATAATCAAATCAGTGAAAATAATTTGATGACCTCTTTAAGAGGCCTTTTATTCATTTTCGCTAACTGGCACTGATAAACTTTTTTTCACAATAATTTGTTTCATTTTACAAATATAATATACCGACTTTTAAAAAATTAGTTTATACTTTTCGTGTCTTATTTGCACAACGTAAGATCACCTTAGGAAATGATAATAATTATTAAAATTCAAACAAATTATAAAATTAAATCAACTTGGTAATATTACAATAAAATCAGTGAAAATAATTGATGGCCTCTTTAAGATCCCAACGATTTATTTTCTGTAACTGACATTGCTAAACTTTTTTTGACAATAATTTGTTTCATTGTACAAAGATAATGAACATAATTTAAAAATATCAATTTATACCTTTCATGCCCTTTTTATATATCATAATAACAAGTTAGAACAATATAATATCATTGAATTCACACAAATTATAACTAAATTAAATCAAATTGATAAAAATTATAATCAAATCAGTGAAAATAATTTGATGACCACTTAAGTGACAATCCATTTATCTCTTTAAGAGACAATCGATTGATTTTCACTAACTGACACATTTTTGACAATTTTTTTCATTTTATAAAGATAATAAACAGACTTTTAAAAAGTAAATTTATAATTTCATGCCTTTTTATATGTCATAATATCAAGTTAGAAAATTAATATTATTATAAAATTCAAACAAATTATAATACAATTAAATCAAGTTGGTAATATTATAATCAAATCAGTGAAAATAATTTGATGGCCTCTTTACGAGAGGCAATAGATTTATTTCACGAACTGACACAGTAACTGACTTTTTGCCAATAATTTATTTCATTTTTAAAGGTAATAAATTGGCTTTCAGAAAATTCCTGTTATACTTTCGTGCCCTTTTCATATATCATTACATAAAAAAGCAGTTTTATGAAGTTCTGAGTGCTATCCTCGTGTACTACCATGAAATTGTTAAGGTAAAATTGGAATCACGATATTGGAAACTGAAAATCACTATACTTTTGTAACTTTGAAGTGAAATTCTTTGTTTCCTAAATGTTCGTCAGTTTGACAAATGAAGGTATTTTCTGTAAGATATTGGATTTTCTTCTTGAGATTTAAGTTAAACCTAGATTGAATTTATTGGCTTTTAGACCTCGAAAATAAGACGTTTTATAGTATCCTTTAGGTTATCTTGTTTCGTGATTTAAATGCAAAAAATGTAGCGAGCAGAATTTACCAATCTTTATGTTTTTTGTTTATTTGTTTTTTAACTTTCTTTTATTTTCAATGAAGAAAATTTTGTTTACGCCAACCCAATATCAATAATTATTTAACGGCAATGTGATAATGTGTTGTTTCAATCGTAAATGTAGTTTCAGAGTTTCAGAAAGAAAATGCATGATTAAATGATTATTAAAAAGAATGATTTGCATCACTTTGACAAAAGTTCCCGGGTGACAAGTCATAATGAATTCCATAACGTTGACTTATATCAAAAACATACTTATAGAACATGTTTTAGAATTACTTTTAAGTTGTAATGTAGTGGTGTGGGTAAGAGTCACATGGCCGTGCTCTACATTGTCGTGTGCAGGTTGGACAACCAGATCGTAACTACACTCAATAGCCAAACATTAGGACCACCACTACATTTTGCAATGAACTCGCGTGGATGACGTGGAAGGCACGTGATCAGGTGGAAGTGGTATTTAACTGGTATTAAGTGGTGTGGTATTAATCCATGCCAAGGCGGATTGAATCTGTGTTGCGCGCCAAAGGTGGGCCAACTCGTTATTGACAGGTGGTCATAATGTTTTGGCTCTTGAGTGTAGATGTGGTTTAGTTGAGATCTTGATTCACAAGTCTCAGAACTCACAACTTTATTTACACACGCACAAACACCGCACACATATAATTAGAAATATGCCATATTTTACACATTTAAAGACAGATAATTATAGATTCATGGCAGGACACTATAAACTCGGATAAGTGAACGAAATACAGCGATAGGTGCAGCGATACGTTTCGGGTGCGCAAAGTGAACTTCTCCTCCGGGTGGAGCCTTTAGGCCAACTAATACGCAGGGTTGCGCTAAATATATTTTCTCTCGTAAGATACTGTAAACTAAACTATTTTCGACGTAGGTTGCGCTGTAATTCCTGTCGTCTCATGCGCGATGACTATTTTTCCTGAACGCCACAGGAAGCACTCTTTGCCAGTGTGTAAGAGGAAGCATGATTACAGTAATATATTCAGCATTAAAGATTAATCTTAAAGAGTTATAAAGAACTAACCCGTTTTTATAAGTATAAATAAAACCAGAATAGTTTAGAGTTATCACAAGGTAATTATTTTTACACTTTTAAATTTTATTTATATAATTATATTACATATATACTTAATCATTAATTATCTGTAAGCAATCATCATCAGACAACAGTAAGTAATATGAAACGTTCATATAAAATGAAAACTACTTAATTTTTTCTGAAAAAAAGCTATTTATTTTCCATTTTCAAAATTGTCTGAATTTTAATTTACACTTCTACCAACTACTTCCAGTTTGTTGATCCTTTTAAAAGTAATAAAAACTATTTCAACTCTGTCAAATATTCCCTTTTCGAAATGACTTTTCCGTTTGAATAAAATTTATTTCCCATCAGTAGTTTCTGCCAATTGAAAAACGCATAGTACTTCGATGGTGTAAAATCTACAGAAGTGTATGGAATGGAGTTTGAACCCTAATTTCATCAATACTGAAAGTCAAAACAGTAGAAGAGTTAGCTGATGAACAACCGTGATAAAAAGTACTTTTCAAAGTTCTCTTCTAAAAGTACTTTTCTAGGATCCAATTTTCTAAGTTGTTCTACATTTTTGGCTTTCAGAAAGTCGCCATTACTTACCCACTAAAGGAATAGCCTTAGAGAAATAGTCTTAGTCCTATTTGGTGCAAACTTCGTTTTCTTTAACAATTATTTGGAATTTTTCTCCATGTACTTCATATATTAGACATTTAATAATATATATATCTTGTTGAAACGGTATGATATAAATGTAAATAGTAACGGTATAAAAAGGCACTACAAACTAAAAATAAATAACTGAAACATATATGTAAATCCATTTTATTTCTTTCCTTTTTCAATACGAATTGATCAATAATAAACAATACGAATTGATCAATATGAATCAATACGATTCAAGAATTGATCAATGCGAATCAAGAATAGAATCAATACGAATTTATCAATATGAATCAATACGAATTGATCAATACGAATCAATGCGAATCAATACGAATTGATCAATACGATTCCAGAATTGATCAATACGATTCCAGAATTGATCAATGCGAATCAAGAATTGATTAATACGAATCAAGAATTGATTAATACGAATCAATACATAATTGATCAATATGAATCAAGAATTGATCAATGCATATCAAGAATTGGTTAATACGAATCAATACGAATTGATCAATATGAATCAATACGATTCCAGAATTGATCAATACGATTCAAGAATTGATCAATGCGAATCAAGAATTGATTAATACAAACCAATATGAATTGTTAACAAATTATTGTATTCAAAAATTATGTTATAAAATATCAAAATGGTTGGATAAAAGTCAATAATCTTTATTTATAACTCACATA
Source organism: Caerostris extrusa (assembly GCA_021605095.1). Lineage (NCBI taxonomy): Eukaryota > Metazoa > Arthropoda > Arachnida > Araneae > Araneidae > Caerostris > Caerostris extrusa. The sequence goes on along the minus strand of BPLR01013341.1, from coordinate 29,084 downwards.
TCAAATACTTATTTAATTAAAAGTATATTTCTGTACAAAACCTATTGAAATTTATTATAATTCTTTAAATAACTGTAACTATTTCTAAACTGATAAAACACAGACTGCATTATTAGGTTTTTAACTTTGTGCAAACATTAAAGACAAATTTTATGAAATCTTTGGAATTTAATATTTGACCTAAGCTTAATAAAGATGAGTTCCTCTTCAAAATGAGTTGTTCTTTCAAATTCTAATTTCAAAAGCACTTAAGAGCATTAAATTGGATCGTGTTGAATATTAGCAAACAAAAGGAGTTAAATTTGATTCATGATTTTAAGAAAATGTCTTATTAGTAAAAGGAATTTTCTATTTATTCTTAAGATGCTGTGTTAATTGAAAATTAAAAATTCCTGCAATATTCGATATCCCTTTAAAAATATAAATAGAAATATTTCATTTTGAATATTAGAAATAATTATCAGTAAAAAGAAATCTGCAGGTATTCTTCTTTTTTTTGCACATTCTTTTCTATTATTTATGTATAACACATGATAATTATTTGAACAAAATATCATTTTCAATTGCTAAGTATAAATTTCTAGAAAGGAAACTCAATTTAATTTTTAAGAAGTTTTTTTTAAATATGCATCATCTAAAAAAAGGAAACAAATGTATTTTTATAGACTTTCAAAATTATATAATTATTATAATCATTAATTTTTCTGTTACAAACAATTTCTTAAACATCAGTTTAAAAAGCATTTAAATAACTTCATTAAAAGGAAACTATAAAAACATTTTTAACAATACACTTTATAATAAACTTTTAATTGTTCTGAGCAGACATTTCTCTTAATTCCAGAAAAATTTTAAAACCGAACAATCAATTTCGTTAATATGTCATTTAGTTATGATTTAAATTACAAAAACTAACTTCTGCCACGAAAAGGAGAGTTTTCTATTTTTGCATATTTTTCAAGCATTTTGAAAACACACACGCGCATGGAATGCACAACATGTCGCCGAAACTAATTAAAGTTTCTAAATCATCAGCAAGTAGTTTGAAGTATTTCTCATGAATTTTAATCACTACTTCGAAAATATGTGCTGCAAAATTTGTGTTTGCACACGTCTCGGCTTAAAAAGTGATTGGAATATTGATCTTTTGTGAAGATAAATGATAATGTTAAGCATCTATTTCTATTATTATCTCTGTACAGCTAGAATCAAATATTCCGCATCACTTGTCACTTACAGGGCTTTTCGAGATTTAATGCTAAACAGAAACTGATTTCAATATTTGTTCTATAATAATGATGAAAATATTGAGAACAGCTCAAATATTTATTAGTGTTAAAGAATAAAAAAGAGTCAGACTATTTAACTTTTGTTATGTACCAAATAATAATCCTTGTCCATAATGACTATGTTTCTTATTTACCAATACTGAACTTTTGCAAAGGTATGAAATATTGAGAACAGCGCAAATATTTAAACGGTGTTAAAGAACAAAATGGGTCAGAGTATTTAGCTTCTGTTGTATACAAAATTAAAAACCTTGTTCATAATGACTATGTTTTATAGTTACCGATCCTGAACTTTTTGTAAAGGTACGAAATATTGAGAACAATTCAAATATTTAAACGGTGTTAAAAGAATAACAAAAGTCTGTAAGAGGGAGTATTTAGCTTCTGTTATGTGGCGAATAATACACTTTGCCCATAATGACTATGTTTCGTACTGATACCCAACTTTTGTAAAGGTAACTCAACTTTTCTAATGCTATGAAATATTGAGAACAGCGCAAATATTTAAACGGTGTTAAAGAATAAAAAGATTCAGAGTATTTAGCTTCTGTTATGTGGCGAATAATAAACCTTGCTCATAATGACTATGTTTCATATTTACCGATACTGAACTTTTGTAACGGTATAAATTTTATAAAGGTAGAAAATATTGAGAGCTCAAATATTTAAACTGTGTTAGAGTTAGAGTATTTAGCTTCTGTTATATACCGAATAATAACCCTTGTGTATAATAACTATATTTTATATTTACTAATACTGATATACTAATATGTAACTGAAATTTTGAAAGTGCATTGGTTTCCAAAAAATTAAGGAAAAATCTAATAAATTGGTAAGGTAGGATTTCTATTCATTGAAATTTTAAGAAAGCTAGCTATACACATAACAGCGGACCCACCAAATCTGTCTCTTTCACGGATAATAGCTGGAACCTGGCCCCCACCAAACCAAGCTTTCCTTGAGGGATTTCGCTGACAAAATTTGGATTTATCAATAAATAATACAGACTTCTATTGATGTGTACTGAAATTGAAATGAGTAGAGGTTAACTAAACCTTTCATTTCGGTGGCATGCTGTGAGCGGTACACACATTATGCCATTATGACATTATATGAACTCCTCCGACAAACTTGGAGGGTTTATATACACATCACGACGAATAAAAAATATATTGGAACATGAGGTCAAATGACCATGCAAAAATCTTCGAAATGCGTCTGTAAAGTGTGACATCGTTAGGACTCATTAGGCGTTGTTCGTGGATTGCATACGTCGGTGTCGGTTAGCGCACCTTCTGCAGTAAACCAACTTCGCGAAAGGTATACGCTGTGGATAGGAGAACAAATCTATAAGCGACAGAAGTAAAACTAATTGTAAGAGGAAAATGGTTATTGTTGTATTATGAGTAGTTGATTACGAACGATGAAATGGCAAGCTTTCATAGAATGTATAGTGAATCTATAGGCAATGGACACAGGACAGCAGGTATGTCTAGAGCGTTTTCCGATAATATGCTGTCCTCACTATATCACTTTTGCAGTGATGAACTATACGATGAGGGAGATTACTGCAAATGGGTTCCTTTCAACTGGTGAGACTTGGTGTTCGATGAAACTGCCATGTCGGAGTGGAATGTCCTTCATGATGAATTGGCATGCGCTTTTTGTATGCGGAAAGTGCATGCTCTTGGTGAAGAGGATTATTTCTGTTTCTTGAAATTCGAGCGCTGAGTAAAGAATGCAATCAGGAATGATCCTCAATTCCACTCCAAAGGGCTATTTACAGATGTGGCCACCTTTACCAGCGTAGGCGGTTTCAGCATAGCCCCATTTACGATGAAGAAACGAAACAGGGGTTCTATTGGAAATGATGTCCTATCAAGCAGTGAAGCATTAACATGTTTAGTAGAAATTGAATAATAACAGTATTACTCCACAAATATATCCTTCAACATAAGTGATGGTTTGTTAGGCCAACTACTGGCAAACTAACACAACATGCCTAGTTTTCCTGCAGAATATCTTTTCAGCTTTGCTATTATTCGCACTTACCTACGAGCAGCAGGAAATAAAATACATACACAATGTTACCCCGTCCTCATTTTTTGTGCATACACACCTCGAAACAAAGTATCCCACTAGATGGATCTGATACAAAGGCTCAGTTAATTTATATCCATGATTGTCAGACCTCAAACCCCTCGTAATTCTTCTCGGGCTATCTGAAATCAGTCGTTTAACGAGACTCCAGAAGATCTGATAACGAAAATCGTGACCGCTGTATCAGAAATCTAGAAACACCCGGACTCCTTGAGAGTGCCCACCAGTCCTCTGCGTAATTGTGCCCTATTTAATGACAATCGCGGGTGACTCTTCGAATAAATACTGAGCACGTTTTATTCTGTTTGATCATTACTAGTTGTGTTACATCTATGCTGTCCAAAATTTGTCTTATGTACTTATATCTTTGCTTTATATCTTCTCCGTCGTACTTTGCAGAGTTATTTTCACAATTCGCAATTTTCCCCCACACTCAACATCATTTGCGAACCCATGATGCATTGCATTTTTTACACGTAATGGTAAAAAAATACAGATATGGGTATTGTTTTCGGGAGCGGAGTTGATCCCTTTCAATTTTTAGTATCTTTTCAAGAGGGTTTTTTTCCCAAAAGCTGTATTTATTTGCAAACCAATTGAGTAATTATTAAATAATTTAGTAAAAAACGTTAATTCAGAATAAAAATTAATGCAAAATTGTTCTAAAAATTCGTCTGGTGAAAGCAAAGTGAATTTTATTTCGAAACGAAAATGAGATTTTTCAAGAAAAGAAATCTGTTTGGAATTCTAAAGTTTTTGTTTTTTTTAAGAATGCCGCTATCAGATTTATTCTTTTATTAAATTCCTGCATATCGGGTTATAAAGTTACAATTTTTTTTATTATTATTTAGTCTTGATACTTATAATGATCTCTCCAAGATTGCCGGTAGTGTTCATATGCACCATGTATTAAGTACTTAGCATAGAATGAAAATGGTATCAAAAATGAGAAAAAAATGTTTAGATACAGGCATGCGGCATGTAATTATATGTGATATCATAAGATACTATATAACGTGATATAATGCATTAGCATGTCAAACATTACATTGTAAAAAAAATGGTAAAAACCTGGTTTCTAAATTTATACACAGCAGACTAAAATACTTATCTTGGAGATTTAAAATTGAATATGGATAATTCGTATGCAAACAAGAATATGCTTAATTTTTAACTATCACATGTATACTTCTAGCATTCATTCCTTTGAATATTCTATTACTACATTAAAAATAGAATTAAATTAGTTGACGAATGTTTCCAATAATAACAAATACGAAATTACTACGCAGCGATCAAGTCCTTATTGAAAATTTTAATGAAATAAAATAGATTTGAATAATCAGAATGAATCTAGTAATTTCAATAAAAATATTTTCACACAAATAAACTGATAGATAACAATTAATAATAAGTTTTACAGCTATCGTAATTAAGAATTATTTAAATGCACACACTATATTTAAAAATAATGCGTATTCATATTTGTGTCTGAAATTTGAAGTGTAACTATTTATGCTTAGACGAAATAGTTTCATCCATTTTTTCCATCACAGTATAATTTTTTTGTTTAAATTCAACTGGCCCAAAGAATCACTTATAGAAAACCAAATTTTATAATTAATTTATAAATCGGTCATTTTAACACTTCATCTTAAACACTTCACTTACAAAATCAATCAAAACTGTTGTTCAATGTTTTACTCGAAAATTTAAGACATTGCTTAACACATCAATTCTTCGTCAACTTTATTGAATTTTTGACAGCCGATATAAGGAACTAGGAAAACGATAATTTAAAGACCAAGGAAATTCACTTTTATAGCTATATCAGTCAGATCAATACGTTGTTAAACTGGAACACCGTTTTAATTTATTAAATTTTGCAGTTAGATAATTTGCAAACTAAGAAATATTTTATACTGCTACAAGAAAGTATACCTGTGTATGAAAAATATATATAATTATTTATAAAAATGGAATTTTCCATATATACAAGTATGGTAACCATGGCAATAGTGCCTGCTGTGACTTTCAGGGAAAATAGTCAGTAGGACTCTAGACTAGCACCCTTTCCTCGCAGCAGAGGAAGTACGGCTCAACTCCGTTCTTCTGTTGAGAAACGTTTAGTTTATAATCTGTCAACCCGAGAGGAAATATATGTAACGCAATGCTGGTCGACAGATTTGTTGTCATCTGTCGCAATCCATTTGTTGGCCGACAGACTCTCACCCGGAGAGGAAGTTTATTTCGCGCACTCTACGCGTATACAAGTTTTGGGTTTTGGGCTTAGAAGTGGAATCCTTCCACGAATCTATAATTATATGTTCTAAATGTGTTAAAAATTGTCAGTTATTAATTGTACGTGTGTGGTGTTTGCCCTTCTCTCAATAAAGCTGTGTGTTCTCTAACCTGTGCCTCAAGTATCTCAACCCAACCACGCCCACACAATTGGGTTGCCCAACCTGCAACCGATTGTAATTGGTATAGTAATTACATGTATCGAAAACGAATGTGCCATTACGCATAAAGATAACATGAACAGCTTTTTTTTTTTTTTTTTTTGACGCATATAAGTAAATTTCTTAATTTAAGGAAGAGCATTTTCAAATAATTTTTTTCCGTAAATTGTTACGTATATTTGATTAAAAAAAAAATTAAATTAAACTTCTTAATGCATATTTCCTAAATTTAAACAATTCAAATGTATTATTTTAAAAACAGAATTAATTAAACACCAGCGTAAAGAATTTTCTGAGTAAACTCTTTTGTTTATAATGATTTAAAAAAATTCAAATATTGAGGAATTAATAAAAATTATAAATACAATATATTTTTCATTAGGACTGAATAAAATATGAACACAATACTATAACATTCATAAAATAAATGTTATTTTTCGAATATTTGATGAATTTATATTAACTTAAAATTAATTATCTTTTGGAAATGACATTCTTCATTCTTCTAATCTACTCGTAATATAAGTTACTAGCAATAACTTCTAAATCTATTTGAATAAATGTTGTTATCCTTATTTTTCTTGACTTTAACTGTAGAAATGCTTTCTTACATTTATTGGTTACACAATCGTGAAGTAAATAAAGTCCATCTTCATAAAAATTCATGGAATAGCCTAAATAGGTTTTTAAAAAATGGGCAGAAAAGAAAATATTTTATGGCATTCTTTTTATGCAAAACTGACTTGAACGCATAGGCAATATTTACTGTTCAACTATTTCTATATCTTATCATTCAATATCCTTTTTTTTTATATAATTTTATTAGAATAATCTCGTCATTATTTTTCCTTTGGCAGAAACAATAAGTATATTTATTTAAACATAGCAAGAAATATCAATATCTTATTAACGCAAAACTTTAAATTTCGTATTTTAGAAAAATATTGCCGGTATGTGTAATAATTAAAAGCTGTATTACTTTGAAATATTTTTATAGCAACAGTTAATTTTGTGATAAAAATCAAAATTATTGTATCCTAGAAACTTTTGTTCGAAGATTTGAAAAGTATGTTACTAATTAGCTTTAAATTTTAGATTAGTTTTATACTTTAATTCTGTTTATATATTTGGTACGACAATTTTAATAACACGTTACAGATTAGAACAAATATAATTTACATTTGTGTGTGTGTTTTCATTTTTAATTCTCTTCATACTCTAAAAGACATCATTATTTTATGAATTCTCTAGTTAGTCAGCATTTTTTATATGACATCCACATATGCTTTGATGCTTATATGCCTTTTTAATGAGCTTGAATATTTAGCTTCTAATTTTTTTTTTTTTTTAAATTGAAATTTATTTCATAGTATATAATTAATAATTTAATATATTTCTAGCTCAGTAATAATTATTATTACTATTACATGTCGAATTGAAAGACAGCAAAATTTCACAAGGAAAGATTTTTATAAAAAATATATCTGATCCTCATCATTTTTAATATTTTTTCTACACTACATCTACATCAATTAAAGAAATTATTTTCCAACTTTTATTATTTATCTGCAGACAGAGAAACACAAAAACTACTTCTTGAAAATTATTCTAGATTATAGGCCATTTTGTACAATAAAAAGAATGGAATCATTTCCAATATCCAGATTCATAAAAACTTTCTATTTATTTTTATTATATTAAGTTTTCTATTTCAACACTCCATTAATACCTTTAAAAATCTCTATTAATACTTAGAAATCAAAACAGCTTTGCACTCAATGAGAATGATACTTTTTTTAATTCACTGATTTGAAAGAAATCTGTTTATCAATAACAATTCCCATCAATTGCATCAAAGCACTTTCTAATGATTGAAAAGTATTTTTTTCGTTTCTTATAATACAGGCAGTAAATTGATCGAACTAAATATAAAGTACTTTTGCCATTATTCATTCAATTAGATAAAATATTTATCGCTCATGTTCATAAGTTTTTCGATTTTCATACAATGGAGTCCTTTTTTAAAAAACATTAACACCTTTTAAAGTTTCATTAACACCCAAATATCGAAACGGCTTTACACTCAATGCGAATGCCACCTTTTATTTCAAAGATTTGAAGCATTTGTTCATCAATAACAATTCCCACCAATTTCATTAAGTCACTCTCTGAAGATAGGAAGACTTTTTTTTCCTTTTTTTTTTTATGATACATGGGATGAATTGATCGAACTAAATATAATATATTCATTCAAATAGTAAAATATATATCGCTCCTCTTGATCCTATTTCAACACAAAGCTGTTCTTTTTTAAAAACTCCATTAACACATATTAAAAACGCTTTACACTCAATGAGAATGTCACCTTTTATTTCAAGAATTTGAATCAAATCCGTTTATCAGTAACAATTCCCCTCAATTGCATCGAAACACTCTCTGAAGATTGGAAGATTTTGTTTTCGTTTCTTAGGAAACTTGGAATAAATTTACAGAACTAAATATAAAAGTCCTTCTACCATATTCATTCAAGTAGTAAAATATTTATCGCTCCTATATATAAGTTTTTCTACTGCAACACAAAGCTGTTCTTTTTTAAAACTCTATTAACACCTTTTAAAACACCATTAACACCTAGATGTCGAAACAGCTTTACACTCAATGAGAATGCCACCTTTTAATTCAAGGATTTGAAGCAAATCTGTTTATCAGTAACAATTCCCATCAATTTCATCAAAGCACTCTTTGAAGATTGGAAGACTTTTTCGATTTCTTATGAAACATTTAATAAAGTTATAGAACTAAATAAATATAAGATTCCTTCTACCAAATCATTCAAATAGTAAAATATTTATCGCTCCTCTTGATAAGTCATTCTATTTCATCACAAAGCTGTACTTTTTTAAACTCCATTAACACCTAGATATCGAAACAGCTTTACACCCAATAAAAATACCACCTTTTATTTCAAGGATTTGAAGCAAATCTGATAATCAATGCCAATTCCCATCAATTTCATCAAAGCACTCTCTGAAGATTGGAAGATTTCTTTTCGTTTTTATGGTACATGGCATGAATGGATAGGAACTAAATATAGCAATCCTTCCACCATATTCATTCACAATCCTCAAAAAGAACCTAAAGAAGCACTCTGGTGGAACTAAAAAAAATAAACCTCGTCTGCTGTGGCTTCTTCATGTAATGTTCATTTCATTTAATGAAGCAGATCCGTTTATCAATAACAATTCCCATCAATTTCATCAAAGGACTCTCTTAAGATTGGAAGACTTTTTTTCGTTACTTATGATACATTTAATAAGGTGATAGAACTAAATAAATATAATATTCTTTCTGCCATAATCATGCAAATAGTAAAATATATATCTCTTCTCTTGATAGGTCTTTCTATTTCAACGCAAAGCTGTACATTTTTAAACTCCATTAACACCTAGATTTCGAAATAGCTTTACACTCAACGAGAATGCCACCTTTTATTTTAAGGATTTGAAGCAAATCTGTTTATCAATAACAATTTCATCAAAGAACTCTCTGAAGATTGGACAATTTTTTTTCGTTTTTATGGTGCATGGGATGAATGGATGGAATTAAATATAAGTCCTTCTGCCATATTCATTCAATTAGTAAATTATTTATCGCTCCTATTGATAAGTCTTTCTATTTCAACACAAAACTGTACTTTTAAACTTCATTAACACCTAGATATGGAAATAGCTTTACATTCATTGCGAATTCCACCTTTTATTACAAGGTTTTCAGAAAATCTTTTTATCAATAATAATTCCCATGAATTTCATCAAAGCACTCTCTGAAGATTGAAATATCTTTTTTTTTTCGTTTCTTATGAAATATGGAATAAATTGAGTAGAACTAAATATATAAGAGTCCTCCTACCATAATCATTCAAATAGTAAAATATTTATCTCTCCTATAGATAAATTTTTCTACTGCAATACAAAGCCATTCTTTTTTATAACTCCATTAACACCATCAAAACTCCACTAACACCTAGACGTTGAAACAGCTTTACACTCCATGAGAATTCCACCTTTAATTTCAAGGATTTGAAGCAAATCTGTTTACCAATACCAATTCCCATCAATTTCATCAAAGCCTTCTCTGAAGATTGGGCGATTTTTTTTCCGTTTTTTATGGTACATGGGATGAATGGATGGAACTAAATATAACAGCCCTTCTACCATATTCATTCACAGTCCCCAAAAAAATCTAAAGAAGCACTCTGGTGGAACTAAAAAAAAAAAAAAGCCAAACCTCGTCTGCTCTGGCTTCTTCATGTTAGTAGTAAGAGAAAAAAAAAGGGTGTACCGAAAACAACAAGGCAAAAGAAGCGAGTGTCTCATTTTCCAGAAATTCATAGGAAAACAAGGACGCATTGGGATGCCTACGCATCCATGTCTGAAGCATGTGTCTTTGTGTCGAAGATCTTTTCAACTCAGATGAATGGGGCTCGTATTTCAAAAAGAAAGCAATCACGTTTCAATTCAGAGATTGCTGTCCAAATCCATCCGAAGCTAACGTATGTTTACAGGAGTCTGTTGTAGGAATCTAAGACAAATAGATTCCCACTGATGGATTTGCCCTCGCTTGGCGTAGATGAAATTCTTTTCCCTCCTCCTCCTCTATTTCTTTTCGTTTTTGTTCCTTGTGAAGAATAAATCTTTTGGGGTTTCTCTCTCTCTCTCTCCCTCCCACTCACTTTACTTTACTTTTTCTAAAAGTTTTGAAATTTTATTTATCTGATTTCGAAATGCTGTTATTTTGGTAGGCTAAAAATAATTGTCACTGATTTGATTTTAAAAGTAAACTTTTAGACTTTTAATTCTATCAAAATACAGTAAAACTTTCTGTTATAATACTTCTTTTATGACTCTGATTTTAACACTGTGATTTTCAAAGACCCTGCTTAATGATATAGAGGAAATGATTTTATTTTTAAAATCTTCGTAATGCGATTCAAAAACAATGAGAATAATTAATAATGATATTCGTTATGGTAGCGAATATGCATTTCAATAAAACGAAGTTTTCTGCCACTTTGAATAATATTACAACATTTGAACAAAATAAATTAGATAATCAATATATTATCAAAATAATAAATCTAATCACTTTCATGAAAATTTATTATTTTAAAAGTCGATTGGATTTAAAAATAATATTGCCTTTCATTTAAGTATTATTTTCGTTTGTGCCTCGTTTCAGTATAGTTTTTTTAATAAAGTATAAATGAAATATTACTGCAATTTTAAATAAAACTAATGACTTTTAAAAAAAAGGAAATGTAAAGAAAGGAAAGTAAAGCTCTCATTTTACTTCTTCTATAACTCTGACTTTAATAATATAATTTTCAAAGATCCTGCTTAACTGTACAGAGGAAATGATTTTAGCTCCTTTGAAATCATCATAATACGATTCAATAATAATAGGAATAATTAATAATTATGTTCCACTGACATTCATTGGTAATGATTTGCATTTCAATAAAGCGAAGTTTTCTGTCATTTGGAATAATATTACAATTTGAACAAAATAAATTACTTAAATAATAACTTAATTACTTAAAATACAAAATAAATTACAGAACAAACAAAATAAAATAATATTGACATTCAGTTAAGTATTTCTTTCAGTTTATGACTAGTTTTAGTACAGTTTCTTTTAAAAACGTATAAGAGAAATTTTACTGAAGTTTTAAATAAAACTAATGATTTTAAAAAAGGGAAATGAAAAGAAGTTGGGAGCAACACTTGATTTTATAAACATAAAGACTTTTAGACTTTTAATTCTGTGATAATACAGTAAAGCGCTCTTATGTTACTTCTTTTTATGACTCTAGTTTTAATACTATAATTTACAATGACTCTGGTTAACAATATAGAGGAAATGACTTTATTTCCTTTGAAATCTTCGTAGTGATTTAATAATAATGAAAATAATTAATAATAGTATTCCTATGAGTTTCATCATGGTAAATGATTTGCATTTCAATATAAATAATTTTTTTTGTCACTTAGAATAATATTACAATGTTTGAACAAAATAAAGTAAATAACTAATATTTTAAAAATTTAATCACTTTTATGATAATTTATCATTTGGAAAATCGATTTGGATTTAAAAATATATCAACTGTCAATTAAGTATTTTTTTTTTTCGTTTATGCCTCGTTTTAGTACAGTTTCTTTTAAAAACATATAAGTGAAATATTACTGAAGTTTTAAATACAACTAATGATTTTAAAAGGGAAATGAAAGGAAGTTGGGATTTTATAAATATAGAGACTTTTAGGCTTCTAATTCTATCAAAATACCGTAAAGCTCTCTTATGTAACTTCTTTTTTACTCTGTTTTTAATACTATCATTTATAATGATTCTGCTTAACAGTACAGACGAAATGACTTCATAACCTTTGAAATCTTCGTAATGCGTTTTAATAATAATGGGAATAATTAATAATGATATTCCTATGAAAATCATTATGGTAACGCAATTGCAATTGCATATCAGTTTTATGTCTCTTAGAATAATGTTACAATATTTGAACAAAATAAAATAGATAATCAATATATTATCAAAAATAATAAATCTAATCATTTTTATGATAATTTATTATTTTGAAAATTTGATTTGGATTTAAAAATATATCGGCTTCAAGTTAAGTATTTCATTTAAGTCTCGGTTTATTATAGTTTCTTTTATAAACGTGAAACTGAAACGTGACGTGTTACTGAATTTTAAATAAAACTAATGGTTTTAAAAAGGAAATGAAAAGAAGCTGGGAGCAAAACTTGATTTTATAAATATATCATCAAATTTGATTAAGAAATATTATTATTACGTTTATTGGTGGCATCGTATTCCATTCTTTTAAGTACCCATAAGCAGACCATCTGCCATTAAGTACCCATAAGCAGAAGGACGTTGCTTTTGAGAAGGTTTTAGGGATAATTGCACCACATTTGCATGTTGTATAGAGAAAAAAAATTGTTGAAATCTCCAACCTGATTATACTATTAGTAGTTAGTAGATCCTTAGTCGCTATCAGAGTCGCCATTGTGTATCTTTGTTAGTGAAAACAGTGACGGCAATGGATAGCGTCGGAAGAAGCAGAACCATTTTGCAAGCCAGTTGTTGAATTTATCATTGGTACTATGTAGACAAGGGTTTCAGGTTCGAGTCCCGGCGGTGCGATGGATGTTTGTAGTGGTTCGGAATCCACTTTAAACCGTAGGCCCCGGTCCTAATAACCGTAGAGCGCTGCACGGGCATTGTTACTCCGCGTCCGTGGCATATCTCCAAGTTACACGCGCCCCTGGGTATTGCAAAATGAGTAACGTCTACGCAGCCCTTGCCTTAAGGCATCCAAGACCAAGCTGTCTATGTGTTTGACAACTGCTTTAGAAAGAAAAAAAATGTAGACAAGGGGGCCTGATGGCCGAGTGGCTAGCGCTCTGGCGCTCGGTACCACTATCGGGTTCAAATCCCGGAGTTGCCATGGATGTTTGTAGTGGTTCGGAATCCACTTTGAACCGTAGGCCCCGGTCCAAATAGGATCGTAGAGCGTTGCGGGGCATTGTTACTCCGCGTCCGTGGCATATCTCCAAGTTACACCCCCCTGGGTTTTGCAAAGTGAGTAACGTCTACGCAGCACTTGCCTTAAGGCATCCAAGACCAAGCTGTCTATGTGTTTGACAGCTGCATTAGAAAGAAAAATGTAGACAAGGGGGCATGATGGCCGAGTGGCTAGCGCTCTGGCGCTCGGTACCACTATCGGGTTCAAATCCTGGAGTTGCCATGGATGTTTGTAGTGGTTCGGAATCCACTTTAAACCGTAGGACCCGGTCCTAATAGGATCATAGAGCGCTGCGGGGCATTGTTACTCCGCGTCAGAGGGATATCTCCAAGTTACACAGCGCCCCCGGGTATTTCAAAGTGAGTAACGTGTACGCAGCGCTTGCCTTAAGGCATCAAGGCCAAGCTGTCTATGTGTTTGACAGCTGCATTAGAAAAAAAAAAATGTAGACAAGGGGGCATGATGGCCGAGTGGCTAGCGCCCTGGCGCTCGGTACCACTATCGGGTTCAAATCCCGGAGTTGCCATGGATGTTTGTAGTGGTTCGGAATCCACTTTAAACCGTAGGACCCGGTCCTAATAGGATCATAGAGCTGCGGGGGCATTGTTACTCGTTCGTTGCTTATCTTCAAGTTACACGCGCCCCTGGGTAGTGCAAAGTGAGTAACGTTGGTGCAGCCCTTATGACATAAAAAGATCACGGTCTAATTACCAGCTGCAATAGAAAAAAAAAAAACTATGTAGACAATAGGAATAATTCAACGTTAAGAAACCATAATTAATTGTCCATAAAAAGATAATTATTGGAAAAAAGGTTCTTCAAAAGTGTTAGAAAATGTATCAAAAATAAAAATTAACAATTATTTTATATTTTACATTGTTAATTTTAAGCATTTCTCTTCATTTGTTTAAATTGATCTCTCATACAAAATTAAAAGAGTCAGAACTTTTTTTTTGTGTAATTTTTATTGCACAAAATATATTTTTGAAAAAAAGTCTAAGCATTTTTAAAATTTTGGCAATTATTTCAATTGCCTTAAATATTATTCATTTTATCTTATGTATTTTTATGGAATTCAAAAAACTTCTTATAGAGCGTTAAATAGTTCAGATAATGTTTTTAACGAATTTTCATTAAAGTCGCTGCTCATTTGAAATAAGATTTTTTTGTAGTGACAAATCCTCAGTGTCCAACAGCACAGAACGGACACCCCATGAGTCTTTTCACCCCACTCATGGATGAAAGAAGGAAAGCGTCCTGTTCTGTGGTGATGAAGCACTCGTAGGTAGAAATTTGACTTGACTCCGAGTCGCTGAAGAAGGAGGGCAGTGTCTTTCGCGACGACTACCCCACATTTGAGTATCGTATGGGAGAAATCCCGGAAAACTCCCACCAGGTAGTCTGGCTAACGAGGCAAGATGCTGAATATTCCAAACGCCATTGTGTCTCCTCTTTTTGAAGCAGTGTTTACAACAATGCAACAATACAACAATGCATCCCAGCCTTAATGCTCACCCCCGGCGCGTTACCATTCAACCACGTATCGGGCTTGAAAAAAGATTCTAGCAAAGATGTTTAAATAAAGAAATATCACTTTGATTATTAAATCTTTCTAAATCATAATAATTAATCAAATTACTTTAATAAACATTGAAGCTTAATTATAATTCAATTTGAAAAAAAATATATTGTTTCTAAATATACGATTGTTAATGCTTTTAAAAATTGCTTCTTAATTTTAGCTAATTAATTAATACAATTCAAATCATTACATATTTAATTCTAAGTTAAATTTTAAAAATTTTTATAAAACCTCAATTTATTTAGTTTTAGTGATTTGGTCTACGCTTTTATTTATAAGTAAAATATATAAAAACATATTTTTTAGTGTCCCAGATTTTTCAAAACATTGATTTTTTTTTTTATTTAAAAAGGCAACTCATGATATTTACTTTTGAATTCAATTAATTAAATATTTATTTTTTAAATATAGTTGCCTTTGAAATAAATCAATGTCTCCATTAAATTTAAAAATATTTGTTTCTGGTTTTTATGTAAATACTTAAAAAATACTAACATTGGACTATTTTTATTTAATTTAAGTTTTTCATTTAACCAAAGCTTAAGCCCCTAGTATTGTCCAAAGAAACATTTTTAATGATCATATATACATATTATACTACATGAACGGTTCTTTTTACTGAAAACTTTCTGTACTTTTAACAATTTGTTAAAACCTATTTGTCTATCCTAGCGCTTAAATAAACGAGCGTCGTACACATTGTAACATATTTTTATTTGGTGCACACTAAATATTCTAGTACATTTCGTAATTTATTTCATAAAAAAGACTCAAAGGATAGATTTCATGAATAAATAAGGTATAAAACTTTAAACTAAATAGAAAGTAAATAAAAATGAAAAAAATATTTTGTCATGATCGTACATTTTCATCATAGAAAAAATTTTACGACCACAGTTTTTTTTAATGGTTCTCATGATAATTAGACACTCTGCATTTTTAACGAAAAAATTTTCATTTTTATTGAAGTGGGATTTATTTACACATCAATAACAAAAAATATTAAACGACTAATATTTTCTAACTGTCCATCGAGGTTTTCCGATGAATAAATATGAATATTTTATACAATTATGCATTTCCGAATAGATTTACTGGACTTACGAAAGTTTCTTGTCAAAATTAAATAGAATAAAAATTTTTATTAAACAATGTTATTAGCGCTATTGAAATTCTAAATTTAAAATTATTTTTTTTATATTTCGGCTATATTTTTTAACATTTTAGGCTACTTATAGAATATAAAAACCAAATTTTCAAATATGATTGAAAACAGAAGCAAAAAAACGCCTGTTCTGTTTCTGAACTTAAAGTGTTTAGCTGAAAGCCTACAAGAGAAAACATATAGCTTAACTTTTTATGAAAGGATAAATACGATAAATGCGTAAACCGGAAAGCTCTTCCGTTGGTCTCAAGGTGTAGGATGCTGCTTCTTGGAGTATTCCTTGGCCGTGTTCATTCCAAATTATTTAAGAAAAGGAAATGAAAATATGGTTTTAATGTGATAAACCCTTTTTGTATATCCTAGGTAACTCTGAATCTGCTGTGACATATAAATTCACCTCGATTTGAACGGATTTTCATAAAATAAAAGGATTTTAAAGTATTTATTAAGTATTTTTTCTTACATTTTTTAAAAACTATGAGGCGAGATGATTTTTACATTTATATATTCAATACGTGAGTCGCATTCTGAGAAAGAAGATAAAAATATCAAACCATGTGATTGATTTATTTAAATTTCACTTTTCACGGAAACTAGAAAACATTTACATACAGAAAGTGATGTGAAATAGCTTAAAACATTGTAGTCACAAGATCTAACAGATCATTTACAATTACAAAAATCTTTTGCACTAATATTATGTAACTTATATTGTTTTTCGTTAAAGATTTAATTTCGATATACAAAATTATGTATTAATTGTTTGTCCTTTAATGAAATGTATATGTTAAAAATTTTATAATTATTTAACAAATGAGATTAATGTATTTACGAGATTAAATCAGATTCCAATTACATTACATTTTTCTTTTAATCAAAGCATGAGAAATTAAGGTTAGTGATTTATAAAATTTTTAAAATACACAAATAAGTAAATGTTGATCCAAACCCAAACTTTAAAAATCAATAATATGAAAACAAATAAAATTATGAACATGATATGTGGACAGAAAAATGAAAATAAAACTTTTTTTGTAAGAAAAAAATTATTTCTAGGTTAAATTATTTACCACCGATTGGAGATTCAATTTGAACAGCTTTGTGTCACATAGTACATCAGGAAATTCAACAAATGCTCTACGCTGTCCATCATTCAGTAACAGAATTTTCAAAGGCCACATATTATTTAGGACATTATGCAGAATTTCTACTAGAATGGCAAACACATGTTTACGGATTGTATTTTTCAATATTTTTAATACGCTTTTATTAGTTTCACCTGTATGTTTGTTTGTAACTGACTCTTTGGGCTCGATTTTGCCCTACTTTAAGCGATCAGATTTAATTTAAACGTTGTAGACTTATCAAGGACCGACGACACTAAAATATTTTGATAAGTTTATTATCTCATCATGATTAGGATCGCCAAGATTGGTGATTTTATTTTAACTTATGAAGAGCAATTTAACCCATGTAGAATGAAAGTGTTCAGTAAAGACATGCAAACCTACATTGGGACAGCGGCACAACGGATAACACGCCTGACTACGGATCAGGAGATTTCTTGTTCGAATCCTGGCTGGTTCGACATGTTCGCATTTAACCTTTGTTTTACTCACAATTAAATTATTGTAAGAACTATAGTTCCAGTCCTCCGTACCGGGACCTCATTTAAATATTATAGTTTAAAAACACTAAAACACACGCTTTTAAAGTTAATCAAACTAAAATGTAAAAAATAAATTATAGTTTAAAAAATAAAAAAACACGCTTTTTGAGTTTATCAAACTAAAAAGTAAAAATAATTGTTAACATAAGAATAAAATTAATGACGAGAAAATGAATGTCACTGTTCTAAAAGCGTGGGGTGCTTTGTATGACATTTTTAAACTAACTCTGCATTTCGGAATGAAACTAGTGAAAAATTATAACGATTTATATCGAGCACCTCACGCTTTTAGAACAGTGACATTCATTTTCTCGTCAGTCATTTTATTCTTATGTTAACAATTATTTTTTACTTTTAGTTTAATTATTTTTATTTTTTTTTTAAACTATAATTTATTTTAAGTACACATTTAAATTCAGGTATCCCACAACACAAAAATCATAAAATAGGCGATCAGGTGATCTTGGAGGCCATTTAGATGCAAAAGATAATCAATCGCCTTCTATATAATTTTCTAATCTTTTGCCCGAATGATGAGCATGGAGGTCATTTACAGGATCAATAATATACCAAGGTGTTCGGTCAGAAAGTGAATTCTCCGAGTGTAAAAACCACCTGTAGAAAGAGAAAAACAACTATCCAGAAACCGTCTCAAGAATAATGTTGCCAACTAAAGCCTCTCTTTACATGCCGCTGAACAATTGTATCTTGAAAACGCCATCTTCTGTTAAAAAATAA
This sequence comes from Caerostris extrusa, assembly GCA_021605095.1. Classification (NCBI taxonomy): domain Eukaryota; kingdom Metazoa; phylum Arthropoda; class Arachnida; order Araneae; family Araneidae; genus Caerostris; species Caerostris extrusa. The sequence goes on along the minus strand of BPLR01013341.1, from coordinate 10,470 downwards.
ATTATTCTAGCTTTAATTTCTTTCTCTCTCTCTTTTATTACTATTATTAATAAATGAAAAAAAAAGCCGTCTTCATTTATATCTTTTCTGTGAAAGTGACATTAATTACCTTTATTGATTTTATAATTACTATTTTTTTAAAGTTTGACCTGGCTTTTAGATAATCCTATACATAAAAATAAAAAATGAAAACTTGCATTAAAAACTATGTGTGTGTCGCTAAATTATGAATATAAAAATAAAATATAGTTTTTATCTCATCATAATCATCACAACGTTTTTTTTATTTAGAAGATCTCTACGTGCATAAGATAAATATGCACAATAAATTGATCACATAATCTCTATATAAAATATATTTCTATATATGTTTATAGCAATATATATATAGAAAACTTGAGATATATGTTATAGCTATATAAAATAGGAAAACTGAGAAATGCACGCAAAAAAAAAATTATTGCAAAAAGTCCATTCAAAAAAAATGTTCATTCATTTTTTTTTAAGTTTATCTGGCACCATCTATTGGTAGATGTTCAAACTAAACAATAATAAAAAAAAAAAATTTACAGTCAATTCCTACTTTTTTTCTCTATATGTTGCAGAAAGTCTTTTATAAATAATTTTCATTCATTTTTTTAAGTTTATCTGGCCCCATCTATTGATAGATATATGCAACTTAAATCTAAAAAAAAAAAAGTCCTGAAATTAATTGATTAAATTTAATTACTGAATTAATATTTGAAAAAACTGTATTAACATCCAGTGTCACTACAAGTTCAAAAAAATGTATTTGAACTTGAATGGATGAATAAAAAGTGTTTTATTAACGATTGAATATTTGAACAAGATATATATAAGGGAGAGTGTGAGCTAATAGAAGGAATTGAAAAAAAATTTAGATATAAAAAACTAATTTTATATTTTTTGTATAGTAATAATTCAAAAATAACGTTAGTCATTCGTTGTATCAGTTTTCCTTTATCGGTTATTTTTTATTAACTATAATATTTAAGAAAAGAATTTTTAAGCAAAAATTAAATTTATTAATAAATCAGCATATATCATATTTTCATGAATTTATGCAAAACTTAAACATTTATGGCTAAATCAGAATTTAAAATGAAATATGTTGAGTACAGAAACAAATACCCAATGCAAAAAGTACATAGTGATGAATATAAGAATTTATTTTTATTATTTCCTTATTTATTTATATGAATTTAATTATATTCTATCATTATTTTATATTATGTTATTTTCATCTAGGATCACAATCATAAGATTAATTTATTTAATTTACAAGCCTTTAGAAAGACTCTTAAATTTTAAATTAATTTTCTTCTAAAACTGTGGCAACAGTACATTAAAAATTTCTCTAAATACACCAGACGCCTGATCTTTATATCTCTTTCCTTTAATTTTGATTTACAAAAAAAAAAGAGATATAAGAAGAAATATGTGAACTAAGTTTTTTTTTTTCATCGTAGGTATTATATGCATGAATTCCACGTACAAACGCATCTTCAATTTAAGATAAAAATAATAAAAAAATCTTATGAGATCTCTCAAAATGTCATATAAGATTAAAATTAACATTATTTTAAATTTTGAAATATTGGTTTTAATAAAATCTTCGTGCATTTTTATAGTATGGATGTTCTTTAAATTTTTAAAACTTTGAACCTCAACTAGAATAAAAAGAATGAAAAAAAAAAATAGTATTTGAATTTAAGTTTTTCACGGAATATAATTATACATTCGATTAAAATTTAGCTAAAACCGCCAACTTCTTTTTTTTTGCCTGAAGTTATAATTAGAACATAAATCATTTTAAAGAAAGATTTAATATTTCGTTTGATCTTTTCTTTTCCAGATTTTAGCTCACCAAGAAGTTCTGCATCTATCTCTTGAAACCGATGTTAAAATGGTGTTAGAATAAAATAAAAATGTTCCCGCTCTTTCCCAATGGAATCAAGTTCATTAAGGGTGGTATCGTGCAATCGGAAAAAGAAACTTTTGCTCAACATTTCTTGTTAACTGGGGGAAAAGAGTTGTTCTCCTCCAATCCATGATATAACTCGTAATGAGTGATATAGAGGTTGATTTTTAGCATCTGCATCATCAAAACTCTTTTATCTCCATGGGCTCTGTGAGATGTTGAAAAGTGTGATGTTAAGAAATTTGTGTATATTGAAATTCATCCATATATTATATATAATGTAGCAATGTATTTATGGTTCATAAACATCCATAAGCACAGAAACATAAATTGAAGAAAATTTTTATTAAGATCTGTGAGGATCTTAACATAATTAATCTAGAGTATCTTAATAAATCTAGAGTACCTTAGCATAATTAATCTAGAGTATCTTAATAATTTATCTAGAATATCTAGGATCTAGAGTATCTTAATAATTTATCTAGAACATCTAGGATCTAGAGTATCTAACTGTAAAAACTAAATTTACTTAAGTATATTTACTTTAAATACTTTCAAAAGTTTGTAGGTAAATTAATTCCATCTTATGATTGGAAAGTTTGGAAAACGAAAATGATTTGCTATGTAAAAAATTGATGCATAAAATCTAAGTACAATGTAGAGAACCAGTATAAGATTTTTTTTTTTTTGTTCAGGATCAGGCTACACTCAATGAGTGCTTTTTTGTATCTGTTTCTCTCCTCAAAGGAAATAAGGTTTATCTGTTGCAGTTGTTGTTGCAGGAAAGCCTATACCAGGTCCAAAGAACTCCGTCGCAGCCGACGTCTATGGCTAAGGGATTGCCCTTAGCCATATATGCAGCTTCCTTTTAGCGAGGAACCACGAGGGATGAATGCTGATTAAATCTCAAAACAACTATCATATTAGACCGTGACCTACGGTTTAGAGTAGATTCGAACCACTATAAACACTTGAGTCTGAAATCTGTGGTACCGAGCGGCAGAGCGCTAGCCATTCGCCCATCAGGCCTCGGGTTTATCTGTTAATAGTGCGAAAACTAAATATTTGATAAATACTAGAAAAATGGAGATATGCCAAAGTGTGAAGAATTTTGTATGTGCTGCAGAGATGTAAGAGAGTTCAGGAGTTTAAACATCTGGGTTCTGAAATTAATGAACAAAATGCAATGTATCTCGAAATGTAGGAGGAAATCGCCTAATACGCTATTAGGCGATATAGACTCATTATCAGACCAATTGTTTTATATGGCTCAGAGACATGGACTACAAGAAAATGTGATGAAGAGTTGTTGAGAGTATGGTTAAGAAAGGTTTTTGGAGCAGTATATGAAAATGGCGAATGGAGAATTAGAACAAATAAAGAAACATATGATTTTAATAAGGAATTAGGAGATAAGGAAAAAAAAAAGAATTAAATGGCTTTGTAGAATAGAGTAAATGGAGTCAATGACTAAGTACTGGAGTTAAATGATTTCTTAAATAAACCCCCAGCGGATCTAGACCCAGAGGAAGACCAAGAATTAGATGGGGAGATCAATGGAGGAGGAAGATTGAAGACACTCAGTTTTGCTAACTGAAAACAAAGGGCAACTAGCCGTATGGAATGGCAAAAAAATCTTAAAAGGAGGTCAGGGCAGCTTCGAGTGCTGTAACATCAAAGATGATGATGAAGTGATTTTTGTACTTATTCGAAAATAGTTAAAGATCAAATTTAAAAATCACAAATATAAGAAGTATAGCTTGAATAGCATTTTTATGTATTTCATTTTATTATTGATGTTAATCAGGGAACAAAACTCTACTTATGAAAAAAAAATCTATTTATTTTGATTTGTGAAGTCCATATCATAGAGCAAACTTTAAAAGTAAATTATTTACAAATAATTTATATTTCCATCTGTCGCAAAGTTATTATATTTTTTTTTTTATAAAATAAGTTGATTTTAACGGTAATAAAAAAATCGCAGAACATATTAAAAATTATTATATATAATTAAACGAAATGTCTATAAATACCATTGTTTTACAATAAAAAGAAATTTCCCAAAACTAAAACTTTTTAAATAATAATTATTAGATCAATTTGTATGGCATATTTTAAATCAACCCATTAATATGAATCCTTGACAGGTACCATTTTATGAATGTTTTCTTCATATTACACTTATTTAATTTTAATCTAATGTATTTTAATAAAATATAAAATATACATTATATAATCTTAAATGTAGCATTCTTTGTATTAATCGCATAAATCAAATAGCAAAATCACATCAATCTTTTTTAAAAACAAATATTTTATATAAAGCATCTTCTAAAAAAAAGGTACAATACAACTAATAGCAGATTTTTATTTATTCTGTGAATTGTTAGTACGCTGGTCACATTTTAAATGACTCCGCCCCATAAATTACTTAAATTAGCTAATTCACTAACAACGCGACACATACGTTTCCCATAATTCTTGTTTTCTACCAGGAAACTTCCAGGATTATGTCTAAATACATTAAGGGCTTAATGCTCTCTCTGTAAACATTCTCTACTGTAATTAAATTAATTCTAATTACTTTAAAGCATGGTTTACTGCGTCTGTTTAACTAACGAAGGAAACTCGCTCGACTGCTCTCTTGAATCACTTAATCAAAGACACAGCAGTCAATTTTAAATCGTATCAAATAGACCTTGTTTAAAATGCAAAACTTTTTGTATATTTTAGTTTCTAAAATAAAGAATAATTTTTATATCAGAAATGTGTGAAATCTGTTGTTTTAAAATATTGGGAACTTTTGGCATGTGCTTTATTTTACTCCAAGCATCACACACCCATGTCCAGGACTATGAATCCCGCAACTTGTTAAAAATGGTAGAAGGTGGGAAAATAATGTTAAAAAATTTGAATTTTAAAAGGCAAAAAAAACTTTCAATAATAACTTTCAAAGAAACTTTCAAAGAATACAAAGAATTTTCTTCTTCATTGGGGCAACAGTCCCCCTGCGGTCCAAAGCCGTCTGCCTACTGGCAGATTTTTGTAACCAGATGGCCAATCGAGCAGAGCTCTGGCCTTTGGTACCCCAGGCTTCAGGTTTGAATCCTGGAGATGGTATGGATGTTTATTAGGAATCCACGTTAAACTGTAGGTCCCAGTCTAATTAACCCAAAGTGTGCACAAAATGACTGTAGAGGGACTAATCAAACCAAACCACACTGCCAGATTTCAAGACAGGACATGTTTTCTTTTTATGGGGTAGGGTTTTCAGCCCTACGCCCAATGCTCTACAGTCACATTAGACTAAACATACGATTTAAAATGGATTCCGAACCACTATAAATATCCATGGCAACAGGGAATTTTCGTGAAGAAAAATAATGTTATATGATACTGGGTAACTAACATAAGCATGAATGAAATGAAGAATATACAATAAAGAAGGAATAAATAATGTTTATAAACATGATGTATGCCATTGCATGCTATACAAAATATTATGACAGCGTTCAGTCTATGGAGTATTAAATAGCAAAATACTATTGTGTAAAGTGAAAGAATTGGAGTAGACAATTCAATCACTATTTCAGGGAAATAGTTTCCTTTAATGATTAATTCTTCGTTTTATTTTATACAGTTTATTAAATTGCTGATTTTCCATCTAACTGTGGGAGTTGCATATTATTTATATGTAGCTCACCTTCTAAAAAATTGCAATACAATTAATAACAAATTTGGTGCAAATACGCATGAATACAATATGTATGTGAGAAGAATTTTGTGATGCCATGATTCTGTTAGAGGACAAGTAGTTGCATAATGGAATGGTTCTGCACAACTCACGGCTCAGCGGCAACGTGCGCCGCTGGTGAGCATTACTGCGGAGGTTCAATTCGCTGGCGGCTTTGTTGTAGACACTGTTTCAAAAAACAAAGAGACTCGCTGACGTGTGTAATGCTCAGCATCTTGCCATCAGTGGGAGTTTTATGCCTTTCTCCCTTATGATGTCTAAATGAGGGGGAAATCTCCCTGAAAAGTATTTCCGAAAAGCATTGCCCTCCTTCTTCAGCGATATGGAACCAAGTCAGGCGTCTACCTACGGTGTTCCATTCTAACAGAAGCTGCCTCTCTTTCCCTCCTTCCATGAGACCACACGGATTCTTGGACTTGATCTAGATGTTGCTGTAGACCAATGTGATAAGAAACAACAATGCATACGGTTCTTCAGTTTCTTTTCCATGAGCAGAAATCATTCTTTTAAAAAATGGAATTTAATTTTTTAAATTTTCAAATCTTCCCCCATCTCCATATATATAGAAACTCGAATTCTAATCCCACTCTTCTCTAGTCCATAGGCAGAAATTTCCGACTTACGGATTTTTGTGAAGAATATCCCCCATCAAAGGACAAGAAAGCTTTCAGTTCGTTTGTTAGTATTTTTACTGGACTCCCTCTCTTTCGACACAAAAAGTCATGTTATCAACCAAGAAGTTTTATTGCTGATGCAGTTTCGTTTGCTTATGATCTAAATCAGTAATCTTCCTTTAAATCACAATCCTCAATTTTTATGTGAATAACAAAGTTAATTTATGCGAAATTCAAGACAAATTTAAGGCTTATTACTTGAAATTACGCCCAGTGAATGCATTGTCAAGATTGGTGGCAACTTGAATGCAACGTTTGGAAGACTTTAATGGTTGCATTTAATAACGTTATCGATTTTGGCCACTTTTAAAGAAATTCATTGATTGAAGATCAATATCTCAAAACGGATATTATCTTCCTTATAAGATTAAGTAATTGATTCACAGAGAAGAATTTACATTATACGACAAAGCTAAGGGAAATAAAAGAAATAATGTTAAAAAGAAAAGTCACATTTATCACAGTTAAGGAATAAAAACTCTCAAAGAATAATTTTCTCCTTCTAACTACTTTTCGAAATAGTTTTTGGGAAAGAAATTTAATATCCGAAAGCAACGCTCCGCTGCACATATGAACTTTGCAGCATATTTTAAAAACAACTCACCATCTTTCAGCTTCTTTTTTACATTTTTTAAAAAGAATACTAAGTTTAGAAGTGTTTTAAGAGTACGCTTTTCATACATATTAACTGAGTAGCTTAATATCTTCTTTTGTCACCACTTTTAACTTCTTTTTTTTACACTGGCCTCTTGATATAAATTGTAGAAAACTTTAAGATAAATTTCTTTTGTATGTTTCAATATTAAAAAAAAATATCATTAAAAGGCTCAAAATGTAACTATATAATATAGAATGTAGACCTACATTCTATATTATATAGAATATATTATTACTATATTATATTATATAGAATAACATACGTATCTGTAGATACGTATGTTATTCTATATGAAGATCTGAAAAATCTCTTTCCTTCTAATTTTCATCAAACAACTATAGATTTTTTTTTTTTTTTCTGATATAAAAATTGATTGCATTTTTCAACTTAGAACACTATTCACATCAATTAGAACAGAAATAATTAAATAATTAACTGGTTAATTCTAATAGATAATTAGTGATCCTTATAAGTATTTCATTGACTTTTATTTTTCAATCCCTTCTATTAGCTCACACTCTCCCTATATATCTCTTGTTCAAATTTTCAATCGTTCATAAAATACTTTTTTCATCCACTCATGTTCAAATACATTTTTTGAACTTGTAGTAGATGACACTGGATGTTAACATAATTTTTTCAAATATTAATTCCTTAATTAAATTTAATTAATTAATTTTAGGTTTTTTTTAGATTTAAGTTGCATATATCTATCAACAGATGGCGCCAGATAAATTTCAAAAATTGATTGAAAATTATTTATAAAGCACTTTCTGCAATAAAATGAAAAAAAAAGTAGGAATCGACTTTAATAAAAAAAAATTTTCTTTTTTTTTTTTTTATATGTTTAATTCTGTTTAGTTATAACTGACTGATTTTCTCTTCCCTATTGAATTTATTTAATTATCACTGCATTTATCATATCAAAATTTGAAGCGCAAGTCATGTTTGAAATCCTTCATTTAGTATATTACTTCAAATTCTTTGTAAAATTTATTTTTAGGTGAGTTACTTTGCTATGGATAAACTGGATCCCTGCTCATGTGGGATTTGGAATTTAATGAAATTGCAAATTCTTTGGCAAAGAATGCCAGAAGTCTGGATCAGACTGCCCTTCCTACTTCTTTTACAGATGCAAATACCTTGGCAAAATCTAAACTTTTAATTCCTTCTAAGATTAAAACTAAATACAAATTACAGAACTAAACATCAACAGAAAAATGCTACTACTCTCACAATATTAAGGAAGTAGAGAGAATAGGGTAGGAAATTCGTTTCTCTCCTACTTACAGGCGATGAAATGTGTAATCCGCTGGAGTAAAGCAAAAGCATGACCTTTCCTTTTCCACCACTCAGAAAAGTTGTTTAAACTGTATGAGGGTCCCAGGAGATTTACAGGGGAGAATAATATTAACATAGTATTTAAAAGGGTATTATACCAAAGGCCTACTTCGAAATTTGGAATGAGGAAAATGTTGAGGGTTGTGAAAAAGTAAAAAGGGGGGAATAACATTATTCACGTGGAACTCCGGATTATTTCATTGCAATACAAGAAAAAAAAATCTACAATTGTTTCAAGACCAATATAAAAACACTCACAATATGCCTCGGAAGTTGAAACCTTAGAAGTTGAAGCTGAAGCTGCCTGTAAAATCTATACTAATTGAAATCTTAGAAAAAGCTTAAAGAATTAATAGCCACCAGAAATAAATGATGCTCTGCTAGCTTATGCAAAAATCATATATGGTATGCTTCTAAAAAGAAACAGAAAATTGACCGGAACTAACTAATTTAACCCAAGAAATTGACAATTTTCTTATTGTAGTTCATAGAAATTCAGCATATTTTAAAATGTGATTAAAATAAAATTAACAAGAGGATTCTTTTAAGAAAACTTACTATGATGACTGAAAATAATCTTTGTAATATAAAAAAAAATTTTTAAAGTCGATTTCTTCTTTTTTTCCACTATATTGCAGAAAGTCCTTTATAAATATTTTTCATTCATTTTTTAAGTTTATTCTGGCGCCATCTATTGGTAAGATATATGCAACTTAAATCTAAAAAAGTCTAAAATTAATTATTTAAATTTAATTACTGAATTAATATTTGAAAAAACTGTATTATCGTCATGTCATCCACTACAAGTTAAAAATGTATTTGAACTTGAGTGGATGAATAAAAAGTATTTTATGAACGATTGAAAATTTGAACAAGATATATATACACTGAAGTGACAAAAAGTCATGGGATACCTCTTAATATCGTGTCGGCCCTCCTTTCGCCCGGCGAAGTGCAGCAACTCGACGTGGCATGGACTCAACAAGTCGTTGGAAGTCTTCTGCAGGAATATTGAGCCATGCTGTCTCGATAGACGTCCATAATTGTGAAAGCGTTGATGGTGCAGGATTTTGGGCACGAACAGACCTCTCGATGATGTCCCATAAATGCTCGATGGGATTCATGTCGGGCGATCTAGGTGGCCAGATCATTCGTTGGAATTGTCCAGAATGTTCTTCCCCAAACCAATCGCGAACAGTTGTGGCCCGGTGACATGGCGCATTGTCATCCATAAAAATCCCATCGTTGTTTGGGTACATGAAGTCCATGAATGGCTGCAAGTGATCTCCAAGTAGCTGAACATAAGCATTTCCAGTCAATGTTCGGTCCAGTCGCACCAGAGGACCAAGTCCATGCCATGAAAAACAGCCCACACCATTACGGAGCCACCACCAGCTTGAACAGTGCCTTGCTGACAGTTTGGGTCCATGGCTTCGTGGGGTCTGCGCCACACTCGAACCCTACCATCAGCTCTTACCAACTGAAATCGTGACTCATCGGACCAGGCCACGGTTTTCCATTCATCTAGGGACCAACCGATATGCTCACGTGCCCACGAGAGTCGCTGCAAGCGATGTCGTTCTGTCAGTAAAGGCACTCTGAGTCGGTCTTCTGCTGGAATAGCCCAAGAAAGCCAAATTTCTCCGCACAGTTCTTAACAGACAAGTCCCTTGTACGTCCCACATTGATTTCTGCGGTTATTTGACGCAGTGTTGCTTGTCTGTTAGAATTTACGACTCTTTGCAGACGTCGCCGGTCTCGGTCGTTAAGTGCAGGCGGTCGACCACTGCGCTGTCCATGGTGGGATGTTATGCCTGAAATTTCATACTCGGCACACTCTTGACACAGTGGATCTGGGAATGTTGAATTCCCTAACGATTTCCGAAATGGCATGACCCATGCGTCTAGCTCCAACTAACATTCCGCGTTCAAAGTCTGTTAATTCCCGTCGTGCGGTCATCATCACGTCAAAACCTCTTCACATGAATAACTTGAACAGAAATGAAAAAGCTCTGCGAAAGCACTGCGCATTTATACCTGTTCTACGCGATGCTACTGCCATCTGAAAAATTTTGCATATTGCTATCCCATGACTTTT